>JBAKBP010011244.1:0-65000 GCA_037953745.1 Lithodes maja | reverse complement strand
GAGAACTACTGGACCGGAAGTTGACACCATGCAGGTGCTGAAGACAGCCCCCACAAGCAATTCCAAGATGTGGTGACGGCAAGCTAGGAATAGAAGCTCTCTTCCCAACTTCTGCTGGATGAGGGTGCACGCTCCAGAGATGTGGCCAGTGTTCGAAGATGTTGTGTCGAAGGACATAGCTGCAACACGATCAGTTATATCCCATTCCTGCAGTGCGTTTACCACAGCATCGGCCTGAGCTGCCCCAGTGCCACTTCCCAACTTTGGAACTGCAAGAAGCTGGTCGACTCCAAGCCCAGAAACCAACACTGGCAATCGGTCCACTTGCTCTTTGCCAGTTAAAGCTGGGATTAATTTTCCATCCCAGTGGACAGTCAGGCTGACAGTGGGATCAAATTTATCCTGAACGGAGCGGGCAAAGTTCATCCTGTGGGATTCTCGGTGGCGGTGAATGGAAGAACGATTTATGTTGAGCTCTTCCACGTTGTGCCCCAAGCTCTTTGCTGCTTCGGCGAGTACGAAGGCAGCTTTTCTGTCGGACAACTTCGTTCTGTCCAAAGCAGCTGCCAGCGATGGCGTCACAATGTTCATCTTCGCTCGCTTTGGAGGAGGTGGGGTGGCAAACACTGCTTCAGTTTCATCAGGTTGATCATCACTGCTGGATTCGCTGGAAGACGATGAACTTGCAAGCACTGCCACACTTGAAGAAGGTCCGGGTTCTTTGTTTGCCTGATCTCGTCTTCGTTTCTGGCTTTGCACTCTCTGTCTTACTCTTTCTTCCTTAGCTGCTAGAACCAAATCTAGCCCTGCCATTGTTCCTCTTCTTCCCTTTTCCCGTTGGGCAATCAGAAACTGTCGATCTTCTTCAAACGGTGATTCTTGTCATTGCTTCAGCATGAGCAATGTCAAAGAGGTCGTCGAACTTCTCGCGAAATTTGTCTTCATTCGTTCTTTGTGTATCTGTCTTGCGGTCTTTGTGCTTTTTAAACACTTATATTCCGCAAATAGGGATTCCATCTTCTTGATGGCGTGCTGTTGCGGTTTTGTCGGTATTCTTGCTCTTTCCCAGAATTGGACAACCTCGCGAATTACCGCTGTCGACGCTTCTCTAACTGTTTTCTTTCCTTCACATGAATGTACAGGAACCTCCCAACCGCTTGCTTATTTGAAGGCAGCTTGTTTCCAGCCAGTTTGTCTGAAGGTCCAAGCAAGTAAACATCTTTTTCCCTTCTTTCCATTTTGAATTAAACTGAAATGAAACAAATGTTAAATGTTAATTTAGGCCATGCTAATACACAATTTATGCCATGCTAATACACACAACTGAAATGAAACAAATGTTAAATGTTAAGGGGACGTTTCCCAACTTTTTCTTTATTATTGATGTTACAGTTTTAAAATGGTCTTTAGTCTTGAAGATATGGTCTTTGGCTATCCAAAACTGGCTTTGTTTTGTCTGTAGCTCAATTTTTCCCTGAGAAAAATGGGCAAGTAGACATGTAATTAGAGCAAATTACGTTAGCAGGGAGAGTAGCTGGTAGCTGCTGACACAAACACAACCTCGCTCACTCGCTACTACAGTGTAACTGGTGCTCGACTGCTCGTATGTTCATACTCTCGTAAAGTGAACCAGTTGCCACAAGTCGCTAGATACCTTTTGTCTTCCCATTGTAAGCTGCACACAGATAAATTCCGGAAATGTTCGCAAGGGGGAATCTTTGACCCCCATGGGAAACCCCTAAATGTTAATGGATTTCATTTCTTTTTGGCTGGGGTGTTTTTGGGACCAATGGAACACTTTGGCAGGGTGAGAGCTTAACATTAAAAAAAAAAAAAATTAGGACCACCCTAAATATTATATATATATATAATTATATATATATATATATATATATATATATATATATATATATATATATATATATATATATATATATATATATATATTTTTTTTTTTTTTTTTCTTTAATACATACGAGGTTGAAAGAAATGGCAATTTCTGCGTTGGAATTTTTTTTTATTATTCAAAGTTTCCAGGTCTCTGATGAGTTTTCGCTGGGTGGCAGGAAGTAGATGAAGGAGATGAGCAAAATTCATGGTGGTACAGGGTTACATTAAAGTACATGAAGATACAGGATATACGACGTGTTTCACTGGACAACCAGCATTATCAAGTAAGGAAGGAATGATATAAAAGGTAAACAGGAAGGGTATATTATATAGAGGGTGGAGGATCAGAGGAGGCGGAAAACAGGGGGCAAAAGTCTGCTATTGGTGGAAGGGTAAACTAGGAGAGAGAAAGGGGGTAACCGCTTCACGCATGCGCACTGGATGCGGGATGGTGGTCAGTAGGTGGGGTCGAAGCTGATTGGCTGCGTGTCGAGGGGCGTGGCCTAAGTTGTGTGGCGCCTGCAGAAGACGAAGCTGAAGGAGGTAGCGCGGGGGGCTGCATCAAGGGCACCGGGGGCGAGGAGGAGGGGTGTTAGGTCCTGTAGGGTAGTGCCTTTTGGCAGAAGGAAGGATCTGAAGGTCCAGAGTTTGGTTGTTGATGTTGGGATGTAAGGCTTGGATATATAAAGCTTCGAGTATAGGTAATCTCCTTGGGTCACTTTCTTTATCGAGTATGGTGGTGTGTTTCTCTAACTCGTTGCGTGTGAGGTGAGGGTGGTTAGGGGTGAGATAGTGGTCTTTGATGGCTCCAGCCTGAAGGTGAAGAGTTAACCGATGTGAAAGACGAGTCTGCGTCATACCAATATAGGAATGAGGTCCACAGTCCTCATAAATACAGGTATGTTGGTAAATGACGTGATCGTCGGTCATCGGGCTCTTTATCTTGGTGGAGGCTGGTTTGTTGCGGAGAACGAGGTTGGAGGTCTTGGGGGATTTGTAATAAATTATTAATTTGATTTTGTTTTCCGGGATGGTTGGGTGGACATGCTTGGAGGTTATTTCTTTTAAGACGGCTCGTCATTTTTGTGTTCAGAGGACATGTAATTGCGGTAGAAGATCTTAATTTCATTGGGGGGGGGTCAATGTTGGGAGGGCTTTGGGTGTACCATTTTTCAAGATGGTGGTTGATGGTGCTGGAGATGTCGGAGTTGGAGTATCCGTTATTTACTAAAACTTGGGATAGTCTTTCTAGTTCCTGGTGGGTGTCGGCCCAGGTAGAGCAGTGCGTGAGGGCTCTCCTAACATAGGCAGAGATGGAGGATAGAAGATAACGGCGGGGGCATTCACTATCGCCTTTCTCTCTCCTAGTTTACCCTTCCACCAATAGCAGACTTTTGCCCCCTGTTTTCCGCCTCCTCTGATCCTCCACCCTCTATATAATATACCCTTCCTGTTTACCTTTTATATCATTCCTTCCTTACTTGATAATGCTGGTTGTCCAGTGAAACCACGTCGTATATCCTGTATCTTCATGTACTTTAATGTAACCCTGTACCACCATGAATTTTGCTCATCTCCTTCATCTACTTCCTGCCACCCAGCGAAAACTCATCAGAGACCTGGAAACTTTGAATAATAAAATTTCCAACGCAGAAATTGCCATTTCTTTCAACCTCGTATGTATTAAAGAAAATGTATTACCTGGCTTTACCAACATATATATATATATATATATATATATATATATTGAGAATATATCACAAATACACGTGCGCCACTAAATGTTTCTAGTCTCTCAGTGGGGATCGAACCATCGACCATCACCGACACCACTGCCGTGGTGTAATTGATTAAGCGTCGGCTATCGTTCTGATGGTCGATGGTTCGATCCCCACTGAGAGACTAGAAACATATATATATATATATAACCTGTATATATATAAATTAAATGCAGTTCACAAATTTCCCCATGACATACAGTATATATGTTACTAGTTCATCCCACAATCCAGGAGAAAACATAAATAAAATATACAATATAAACATTCCCATTTATCATACAATTCGATTTTCCTTCTTTATATTTTTCGCAGTGTGTATTTTCGACTATTGTGGTGCGAGCGATGAACAATGGAGGGTGGAAATATTTTTGTCATTGTTACTCCAGCAATGTGTCACGTTTTTCATGCTGTTTTCGTGTTTTTGTATATATTATGGGGAATTTTTGTTCATATACTGTATATTTATTATAATATTCGTATTTTATTCTTTTAGTTTCCTGCCTAGACCTTCATCAAGCATAGAAAATATCCCCGAGGCAACACTTCGAGATAAATTTGCGCATTTTTGCGATAGAAAAATACACCGGCCAAAGGCCCATTCCTCTTCAACTTCACTCTCGTTATCGCTCGCTAGAAAAATCGACACCTAAATGGCATGCACATATTAAAATTGACAAATGGGGCGAAATATCTTAAGATAGCTAACCAAATGGGGCGAACGTCTCAAAATATCAAAACTAATGGGGCTAAACATGAGGGAGAAGGGGGTATGAAAGAAAAACAAAATCAGTAGAGTGACGCCATTTTGTCTTTGATGCTGGCTAAATTAGACTGTTTTAGGTAGTTTAAGAAGGACCTATGTTATTCAGAGGGATTATTCAGATCTTCTTTACCCCTTTGAGTCTTAGAGATACCGTATCTTGCTGAAGGGATTAATAGATTATACTATAATTACGGAATATAATCATAGTTGTGCTATTCCCTCACCCAATCCATCTACCTGTCTATATGAAGCACATACATATATATATATATATATATATATATATATATATATATATATATATATATATATATATATACATATACCGGTATATAAATAATAAGATCACATCCCAATTTAAGGGGAGATGGGTCGGTTTTCTGGACCACCTTCTCCCTCATGTTTAGCCCCATTAGTTTTCAGATGCTAAGATGTTTGCCCCATTAGTTAGTCTATTTTAGGATCTTTCGCCCAATTTCTTCGTCAATATTTAGACCTTTCGTGCTATTTAGGTGTCAATTTTATCCCTGGCGAACGATAGTGAGCCTGTAATGTTGGAAGAGCAGGCCTTCGACCGGGACATTTTTCTACTGAAAAATGTACAAATTAATCTAGAAGGGGGATCTAATGGATGTTTTTTTGTTAAATTTTATGGAGGTCCTAGGGAGTAAACTAGAAAAATAACGAATTCATGCAAAAATCGCCCAAAAAGTGAACCATCCGGTGGTTAAAGCAGATAAATATGAATATATAATGAAGCCCCTAAAGTATAGAGGTGAGGGGGGAGAGCCAAGTGTTTAATAATAAACTCCTTTTTAACTATATTATGACTACCATTAGACGATTTTATTCAGCTTAAAAATGGCCTCCAGCAAAAAACCAGGCTTCGAACATTCTCACTTAGCCCTTTTCACTACCACATATCCTTCTTAAACCGCCCAAATCGTCTATATATAGCTAGCATAAAGTGAAAAAGACGTCGCCGGTGCAGAAGGGGTATTAAGGGAGGGGGGGGGGGGGGGGGGAGAGGTGCAATTAAAGAACGGTATGAATTTGGAGTGAGGGGAGATGCTTGGTAATCTTGTTTATATTATTTAGTGAACGATAATGAAACGCTCTGTGTGTGTGTGTGTGTGTGTGTGTGAAAAATGGAGAGCGAGAGGCTCTTCATAGGGGGGAGGGTGTGTGTTGTGTCCCTGTTTTCTTTAATGTCTGAGGGTGAGGTCAAGGACAGAGAGAGAGAGAGAGAGAAAGAAATATACCACATGTGAATGCACTCATATGCGATACATAGATAGATAGATAGATAAAGGAGTACAAAGGAGTACAAAGGAGTACAAAGGAAATCAAGCAACAACATAATTATCTAGTGACCCTTCTTTTTTTTTTTTTTTAGGCTGCTTGTCCTCCAAAACACTGAGGATCAAGTGTCCAAACAGTGGTTTAGGGTAAGGGAACATTGGAAAGGGAACTACTGCCCTGGAACTAATGTCCGTGGCAGGACTAGGAAGTTAGTAGGGGACATATGGGTTAGTAACTGAGGGAGGATAAAATAAAGTTATTCATTTACAAACGCAGTCAGTCGCGGGTTTGATGCAAGATATTTGTCTAGGCGGAGTTTAAATGAATCAACGGTGCTGCAGTCAATAACGTCTCGGGGAAGCCCATTCCACAAGTTGACAACTCGATTGAAGAAGAAATTCTTAGATTCGTGTGAGTTAAAAGATTTACCAATAATTTTGCAACCGTTTCCCCGCGTGTAATTAGATTGGTCGATAGTGAAGTACTTACTACAGTTCATATTGTCGATGCCTTTGATGATTTTGAACACTTGAATTAAGTCACCTCTTAATCTGCGCTGGGTTAAAGGAAATAGATTTAATTCTCTAAGACGCTCTTCGTATGGTTTGTTCTTTAGGCTAGGTATAATTTTGGTAACTCTACGTTGAACTCGTTCTAGCTTGTTTATGTCTTTTTGGTAATAAGGGCACCAGCATTGAACGCAGTCTTCCAGAAGAGGGCGGACTAAGGAATTGTAAAGGGTTAGGATAACGTCTTCGGATTTATGGCTCAATTGACCTGCCTATAAAGCCAATTATTTTGTTTGCCTTCTTAACAACTTCTGAACATTGTTGACTCGGTTTTAGGTTACTCGATATTGTTACTCCAGATCGGTTTCTCTGTTTACATTCTTAAGCTGAGTGCCATTCATCGAATAGTTTGCTTTCTCATTTAGGTATCCGATATGTAGTACTTTACATTTATCCGCATTGAAACTCATTTGCCAAATTTGGGCCCAATGTGACAATTTATCTAGATTGTGTTGCATATCGTCAACTTGATCTTTTGAGAGTACGCTATTTGCAATTTTTGTATCGTCAGCAAATTTTGAGATTGTACAGGTGAGACCCTCATCTATGTCGTTGATGTAAATTAGAAAGAGAATTGGTCCTAGTACCGATCCCTGGGGTACCCCAACTACTTACATTGGTCCATTTAGATGCCTTACCGTTTATGCTACTCTTGCTTTCTGTCGCTGAGCCAATTTTCTATCCATTTCAACACACCGTCTTGTATTCCATGCGCTTTTAGTTTTAGCAGTAAACGTTTGTGGGGAACTTTGTCAAAGGCCTTTTGAAAATCAAGGTATATAATATCTACAGCTTTACTCTCATCGTAGAGGTTGAGGATATCGTGGAAGAAGTCTAAGAGGTGTGTTAAACAGGAACTTTTTTTACGAAAGCCGTGTTCATTATCTTTAAGTATGTTATTTTCCTTGTTACGATCGGGTCTCGTATAAATCAGTGGCTCTTATACATTTGACTAGACTGGCATAAATGCAACAACGGAAATGCTAGATCCAACCCCTGATATATAATCCCGTCGAACAAAGAACACATATACCCTCCAGAGTTATATCTGCGATAGTGGGGTATCTTAACTCTCAGTATCTATGTGCTTCTACTATAGGCTGATGTTCTCTGAAACAGCCTATTACCTATAACATATGGTTGCTCAGTTATGGTACACAAGGAAAAGATAGTTAACTTAATTAAATCACAAGAGTGATCTAATGCAAACAAGAAGAAGGTTTACTTAACGTTACTTTAATCAATAATATCTGTCACTCCTTTATGAAAGAAAGTGTTGTAAAGTCCTCAAGAACCGAACAAGGAATCTTCTGAATAATGTCGGATGCTACTAAGAAGATCGTATCGGAAATGGAACCACAAAATAGCAGGACAATGCACGTGTAGGCTAAATACACAAAAAGGCTGGACCTATAATGTTATTGGACACAAGAATATTATAAGCGGTGCAACAGTAATAATGCTCGCCATGAAAAAGTAGTACTCCTATTAACAAAACCGGTCTATGCTGGTTGTGTCTCTCTACAGCAACCTAGACCTCAAAATGCTTGTGTAGAAATAATGGGTATGCATAAAAGAGTATAATTATGATCTAATCCAGCTAATGTCTACCCGGGTTAATAAAGTCTAGCTGGGATGCGCAAAGGTACAGAACTCTGGTGGAGCAAGGCAGCTCCTAGCCTAGTGTGGACCTTGGGTCTGTGCGGCCTGATTACGTTAATATGAAGGGGTGCTCTCTTGAGGATTCTCGATCACAAGTATCGAGTATCCTCCTGGCGACCCTCAAAAGTAAAAGCAAATAGAGCTAGAACAGTGTTGGGTGGATTAGGCAAGCAGCCCTCACGCACTACACAGTCTAAACTCCAAGGTACACAGACAAAAGATCCACCCAGGTAACCCACAGAATCCGTAGTGTCGTGCAGCTCAAAAGTAGCCTACACACAGTGAACACACCAACAGCAAGGTACCTGATCCCTAGTCTAGCATTATTTAACCCTGTAGAAACATTAGTGATTGATGGAGACAGTCCGAGCAATACAATCTCCCATAAAGACAATGACTATCTTCAACCTTAGCCTAGTACATAAGAAATGTGAGATCCAGCATATAATACAGTCTGGCCACCAATTCAAGGTGTGGATGCAGGGAACCAGAGGGGGATTGATATTAATAAAAGGTGAGGAAGTAGTGGAAATGATAGAGGCAGTAGGAGAGAAAGATTCTGAGACAAGAGTGTGGAACAGTTCATGGGAGATGCTTAGAGTATGCTGTCTGGGACGGATCTGACCAGGATATTTCCAGGGACCGCATGGGTGGAGTCCCAGTTCGCAGGAATGACATGAGGGCGCGCGACAGTCGCCCAGTAAGCAGCCGCCTAGTAGGCCGTGTTAGGCAGGAGGCAACGAATCCCGCGAGGCCTATGTAAGGGGGCCGGCCACGCGCCACACTCACCACCAAGTCACACCACCTGGTCTCTCTCTCTCTCTCTCTCCCGCTCGCCTTCCCATCATTCAACTATTTAACACAATACTTTCAATTGACTAAATAAAATAGAAAGGATTGTGACAGACGAAAACAAAGAACAGTTCTGAACTGTCTGCAACACAAGCTTTCTCGAGAAGGAAAGTACACAATGATAGGTAGACTGTAGCTACATTCTCTGCCCTGGCGAGTCCTAGCGAGTAAGCCATGCGGTTCTGGGGGAAGCAGTGAGCGTCACACCCCACCCAAGATTTTTAAGAGACTCCAACTATAAGCTCTAAGTCTGACATGCAGAACCCATACAAAATTCGCCACTCCTAGTCACCCAGCGACAATGAAATGTAAAGCACAGTTCTCTTCCAAATAACACATTATAAAAATGAACATCCCCTCCCAACACAATAGATTAAATTACATAGTTATGCTCATAAGAGCGAGCTTCACTAGCCCAGCCTTCTGAGAGGAGTAGAACTCAGAATTTCTGCTATAACATACTTAACAAAAATTTAACTATCAAAGAAAGAGTTTTTATAGGATTTTTATATTTTTAATATGTTTATGGCGGCTGCACTACAGGGGCAGCCTAGTTTTTTTCTTCTATACCAACACAGCACCTCCTACTTTACGACCCAATACGCTGGGCTACCCACGCGAGCCAACAAGCACCAGACGTAAACATACTAATCAAACCAAAGTAGGAGGCTACCCTTGTGATGATCTACCCCGGGTCTTCCACCCTCGATAAGCAATCTGCAATCACATTCTCAGAACCGGCAATATGGCGTATGTCTAGGTTGTATTCTTGCAACATTAATGACCACCTGGTGAGCCTCATATTCCGGTTATGGAATTGATTCAGGAACTTGAGGGGCTGATGGTCAGTGTAGATCACCACCACTGGTCCATAGGCTGGAACATACACCTCAAAGTGCCTGAGCGCTAGCACAATCGCCAGCAATTCCTTCTCAACTACTGAATAGTTCTTCTGCGCCGAGTTGAACTTTTTTGAGAAGAAACTGACTGGGTGCTCCAGCCCATCTTCGTCTGATTGCATCAGAACGGCACCAGCCCCCACACCACTGGCATCAGTTGCCAGCTGGAATGGTCGGCTAAAGTCCGGGGCCCTGAGGATTGGGTGAGTACACAACAGGTGTTTTACTAGCAAAAAAGCCCTCTCACACTCAGGCGCCCACTTAAACTTTCTATCTTTGGCCAATAGGTCCGTCAGAGGAGCCAGCACAGTAGAATAGCCCTTTATAAAGCGGCGGTAGTAACCAATCATGCCCAAAAACCTCATGATCTGCTTCTTGGTGGACGGCTTGGGGAAGTGGTTAATAGCCAATATCTTGTTCTGTGGGGGGCACACCTGGCCCAAACCCACCATGAACCCCAGATACTGCACGGTAGCCCGCACAAAATCACACTTTCCCAGATTGACCACCAAGTTTGCCTCGCTTAATTTCTTAAATAGGGATTCTACATGTTCACAGTGGCTCTTGAAATCGTCATCGTAGATAATGACGTCGTCCAGGTACACGGTACAGTTCGGAATGTCAGCCACTAACTCGTTCATCAAGCTTTGGAAGGTCGCTGGTGCGTTCTTTAGACCGTACGGCATGACATTACAACGATATGTAGCACCATCCACCACAAAACCACACACCTCTTTCGCCCGTTCAGAAAAAGGCACCTGCCAGTAACCTTTTACCAGGTCCACCTTTGTCAAGAACTTGGCCCTGCCAATCTTGTCTACACAGTCATCGACCCGGGGAAGAGGATATGGGTTGGTGGGAGTCAAGCCGTTTAGCCTGCGGTAATCAACACAGAAGCGCACCTTGCCATCCGGCTTAGGTTGCAGCGTTACGAGAGATGTCCACTTTACCGCCCCCTTCTCGATCAGTCCCTGTTGCAACATATACTCCAACTCCGCCCGGAGGGCCGGAAGTTTAATAGGGGGCACCCTATAGGGCACTAATTTGAAGGGTGGGTGGTCTCCGACGTCAACGTCGTGCACCTCCTGAGTAGTGAGGCCTGGGTGTTCCGCAAATACAGTAGGGTATAAACAAAATAGGCGCTCGACAGCCACACGCTGTTGCTCAGGTAGGTGTTGCAAAGCCTCATGAGCCGCTTGTCTCGTGTTTCCCGCCCACTGATCTGCAGAAACATGATAATCCCAGTTGTCATCCACCTGCGCATGACTGTCCCGTTCTCCTTCTCCACCTTGACTGCTGAAAGTTATCACGGGGACAGTGAGAGGCTCAGGTGGGCGCCTCACATACTCCTTCATCAGGTTGACATGACATAACTGATTCCTCTTACGCCTGTCTGGAGTGGCCACCAGGTAATCTAAGTCCGAGAGCTTCTCTGCTACCCTATAAGGACCAGCGTACTTTGCGGATAAGGGGTGACCTACAAGAGGGAGTAGTATCAACACCTCCTGACCCACGTGAAACTCCTGAGTTTCACCTTGTGGTCGTACCTGTCCTTCATGAGGGCCTGAGAGCCTACCAGATTGTGGCCAGCCAACTCCAGACTACGCAACATTCGTTCTCTACTCTCAAGGACATACTTAAGCATAGAACATGGTTTAGCGGTGCCTTCCCATATCTCCTTTACCATGTGGAGAGGCCCTCTGACGCGGTGTCCAAACACAAGCTCATTAGGGCTAAACCCCAAACTCTCCCCAGGTACCTCTCGTGCAGCGAATAACACATACGGCAGGCCAAGATCCCAATCCTTGCCGTTCTCAAGACAATAGCAGCGAAGCATGCTTTTTAGAGTGGAATGCCACCTCTCTAACACCCCCTGACTCTCTGGGTGATAAGCAGATGACACTACAGTGACTATCCCGTGCTGCTTCATTGTCTGAACGAACAAGTTGGAGGTGAAATTCGATCCTTGGTCTGACTGTATCTCCTGTGGGTATCCGTACCGAGAGAAGTATAATAGCAAGTTACGGACCACCGTCTTCGCCAAACCATTTCTCATCGGGTATGCGTCTGGGTACCGAGTTGCTACGTCCATGACTGTCAAGATATATTTATTTCCGGCACTTGTGGGGGGGAGGGGGCCAACCATGTCGACTACTACTTTACTAAAGGGAGGCCCACTGAAGGGAATTGGGTGCAACGGAGCCTTTGGGATGCTCTGGTTAGGTTTCCCGACCTTTTGGCACACACTGCACATTGCCACCCATGACACCACTTGTGCTCTCAAACCAGGCCACCAAAACAGTTTCCCCAAAGCCGCCACCGTCTTACGGACACCTAAGTGTCCCGCCAGCGGTACATCATGAGCCAACCTAAGTAGGCTATCCCTGCATACCCTCGGTACGACCAGCTGGTCTACCACTCCTGACCCACCCTCCCAACTTCTCTGCGGGTCTTGGAATCGCCGATACAAGATGCCATCAATGAAAAAAAAATCTCCAGACTTTGCATCCCTGTCCTCTTCGAGTTCGACAGCACCGCTACTACACTTTAGAACCTCCGGGTCTTCTAGCTGCAATTTGCGAATATCTGAGGGAGCTAGCCTGTCTAAGTGTTTGCGAAACAACTCATGCCCTCCCCCAACATCGAACTTTGCATCCCGTTGCTCTCTCCGTGTATACCGTTGCTGCCTCTGAGTCTCTTTAAGGGGAGCATCCGGTTTTTACTCTAGAACGTGTCAGTGGATTTTGTCTGTATTTCATAATATTTGGTACACGTATAGGGGACCTAAACACTAAGAAATTTCCAAAATTGTAATTCTCTAGGACAATTATTTTTTGAGTTAGGTGAGAATTAGTGTGTAAATTTATGACTTTGTTTAAAATCAAAATCTCATTTAAATGTTGTTGCTTGATTATTTCAATGCATTGGGGGTACTAACAATAGGTGTAGTTTCAATTGTCCGTGTTTACTTTTTCCATTTTGTATCTAATTGTAGAATGAGGGCATTTAAAATTAGGTACAAATTAGGTGACAAATGTCTCGGGGTGGTGTGTCGAAATGGGAAATAAATAAAAAAAAGGGCAACATAGAGTTGTAGAGAATTTCATGCCCTTTCCAATGACACCCGAATCATTGTTGTAGCATGTTTGGTTACGTCAGAATAACGCCGACGAGTGAACTTTCTTACGTGAGGTACTAAGGCGGGAGAGCGGTGGCTAACCAGCCAGCCAGCCGCACCCTACCTGTCACGCGGCAAGCAGCACACTGTTCTTTCTCCATCGCCACCACCACACCCTCGGTGTTACCAGGATAGAGATAGCAGATACTGCTAGGGAAAATATCTACGAACGTCATATTTTCACCAAAAATTCATGGTTTTCGTGGGTTTTTTTTGCAGATCCGAAACCCATAATGCATTTTCTACGCGTCTGCGCGACCCGCGACCCGCGAAAGTTTGAAACTAGCCCAGAAATAATATGCTTCCAGACGGAATATTGCCTCAGGATTTTAACTGAAGACAGAGGGATGGGTGATGATGCCATATATCGGGTTGCGCAATATTGCCGTTTTGAGCACTTTTCCGAGTCAAACCGGACGTTCTCCTTAATCCCTGCCTCTACACTCTCAGTGACAGGTGGTGGTGCTTCTCCAGACTCTAATAACGGTGCTATTACTGAGTCCCCGAGAAGCGCTGCTGGTACTAGACTCTCCACCGTATCAGCTTTCAGCACCTTCTCGTGACCGTTCCTCCGCTTATTTGAAGACTGTTGGTTAGGCTGTGACTCCCTGGATGCGAGAGATCTGGTTACAACAAATGCCATTGGTTGCACCTGACACTTCTCAACCCCCTCCTGTTCCTCCCTACTCACGTCGGCCGGCTCCTCGGCAACGACTAAGGGTGAAACCTTAGAAGCAGGCACCGCAAAGTCATTGCCGAGAAGGAGGTCGACGCCCCCAACAGGCAATTTCTCCACGATTCCCACATCCAGTTCGCGAGTCACACCGTCAACTTCAAGCTCCATTCTAACAAGCGGGTATGACCTAGTTGCATTAACTCCCTGCACCACAACTACCCGCGCCGCGTTTATGGGTCTACCAGTAAAATTCTTCAAGAGTGTCTGAGAGGCACCTGTGTCACGCAAAAGCTGTACCCCGTGCTTCTTGCCCTCCCACTTCACGCAGCCATGCCCTCTATGGTCGCAAAAGGCATCGCGGACAGGGTTCGAACCTTCCGGATCCTTCTTCACTGGTGGTGCTCCATCCTCTGATCTTATGCCTCCAGCAAACACAGAAGACTTCTGGAACACCCCAATGCTGCGAGCCAATGACACAGCCGCCGTGGGAGGTCTGCTCGGACAAGCTTTTGCCATGTGCCCCTCTTTGTGACAGTGATAACACTCAAATTTCCCCTTGGACTTATACCGAGGTGTAAAAGTCCCCTGACGCTTCTTAAACGGGGCGGTGCTAGGTTTGTGATCAGTCTTGGTGTCATTGCTTTTAAATTTATGTGTGTCCATATTCCGGGGAGGGGGAGGGTAACGCTCCTCAACGCCTACATCGTTTCTCTGTACAGAGCCGGACCCCCGAATTAGTGACAACCGACGATCAGCCATCTCTGCTGCTTCTACGAGAGTTCTTGGGTTCTTCTCTTTAAGGTTTAAAGTCAAGTCGCCGCCCGTACACTTATAAAACTGCTCTAGAAGCATCAACTGTTTCATCTCATCAAACGTAGTTGTCTTCTCTGATCTGAGCCAGTTTCCCATAGCGTTGGACAGGTCCCGGGCGTGCTCCAAGAAGGTACTGTCTCGCCCCTTAGTCACACCCCGGAACTTTAACCGATATGTCTCGGGTTGTAGCTCGTATGCCCGCAGGACAGCCTCCTTGAGCTCCTCATAAACAACGCAGGACTCCAAAGGCAGTGCATCGTAAGCCTTGAGCCCCTTACCTACGAGTCTAGAGGACACAAAGGCCGCCCACTTAAGGGGAGCGTCCGGCTCATACTCGTAATAGTGCTCAAAACGGCAATATTGCGCAACCCGATATATGGCATCATCACCCATCCCTCTGTCTTCAGTTAAAATCCTGAGGCAATATTCCGTCTGGAAGCATGTTATTTCTGGGCTAGTTTAAAGTTTTCGCGGGTCGCGGGTCACGCAGACGCGTAGAAAATGCATTATGGGTTTCGGATCTGCAAAACAAAAAAACTAAAACCATGAATTTTTGGTGAAAATATGACGTTCTTAGATATTTTGCCTAACAGTATCTGGTACTCAACCCGGGTAACAACGAAGGGTGTGGTGGTGGTGGAGGAGAAAGAGCAGTGTGGTCCAAGCCGCGAGAGAGGTAGGGTGCGGCTGGCCGGCAGGCTTGCAACAGCTCTCGTGCCTTAGTACCTCACGTAAGAAAGTTCACTTGTCGGAGCAATTCTGACGTAACCAAACATGCTACAACAATGTTTCTGGTGTCATTGGAAAGGGCATGAAATTCTCTACAACTCCATGTCGCCATTTGTTTTTATTTCTTTCCCATTTCGACACACAACCCCGAGACATTTGTCACCTAATTTGTACCTAATTTGTACCTAATTGTAAATGCCCTAATTCTACAATTAGATACGAAATGGAAAAAAGTATCGACGTACAATTGAAACTACACCTATTGTTAGTACCCCCAATGCATTAAAACAATCAAGCAACAACATTTAAATGAGATTTTGATTTTACAAAAAGTCATAAATTTACACACCTAACTCAAAAAATAATTGTCCTAGAGAATTAAAATTTTTGGAAATTTCTTAGTTGTTAGGTCCCCTATACGTGTACAAAATCTTATGAAATACAGACAAAATCCACTGACACGTTCTAGAGTAAAGCCGGACGCTCCCCTTAACTTCAGGCCACTGATGCTCCCGGCACTTCTTCTCAAATCTATTGAAAAACTCTGTGACACCAGACTCGTCAAATACAGGGACCAGTTTGAGAAGGTGCGACAGAGACTGATCATGCGCACGGTTTCCAGTACCGAGTCGCTGTCCCGTCATCTCAACACGAGACTTCTCTAAATCCATGTCGGCACGGTATCTTGTAGATTCTAGTTCAGTCCTAAGCTCAGCTTCCCTCGTCTATTGCTGCATCCTAGCCAGCTCTTTTCTCTCTTCTATCTTAGCTAGCTCTGTCTGCTGTTGACTCTGATGTTGCATCTTTGCCATCTCGAGCTGAAAGAGCATCTCCGGGGTCAAACCTTGAGGAGGAGGAGGAGATGCAATGATGTTAGAAATACCCGGTGATCCGCCCAGGGGCAAACCACCCTGCCAGTCACTATCCACCTGCGGAAGCGTGCTCAGGGTCAGTACTCCAATAGGAGGATTGGGAGTCGAGTGAAGGGGAGGCTTGGCCAAAGGGCTCTGAGCACTCACCCTACCTCGTACGCCAGTCACCCCACCCAGCACACACGTCATCAGGTCATCCTTGGTCATGCCACTAGTACATACATGACCGATAGCTGCGGCTAAGCACTGGAGACCGTACCGATTCACAGCCACCAACCGGTCGGAAGTAACAGGCCATTGTAAAAAATTCCTTGCATCCTCCTCACTGTTCACTAAGTTAACAACCTGCCCATGCTGCTGCTCCTCAGCTTCTACAGCACGTACTGTGTCTTCATCCTGCACTGATCCGCTATAAGACATGATGCTCACTGAAGATTTTTCACTTTGATACACAAAAAAGAAGTACCCCAAACTCTTATACCACAATATTCACAATAAAAAATTCTCGGAGACCGCTTAACCCGGGAGCTGCGGGGAGACTCTTAAGAGTTCCCCCGGCGGACTGCGGGAAGACTCTTGTGAGTAAGTAAAATAAAAAATCAACTTTTGACATCGAATTTTTTTTTTTTTTTTATTTTATTTTTTTTTTTTATTTTTTTTTTTGGCCCCTGGGCCATGCAAAATCTCAGTCCTCTACCTCCCCTCCTTCCCCACTTTCCTCCTATCCTTCAGTTATCATCTATTTTCCCTATTATTCCCTTATTCTGAGGTATATTTTCGTGCTAACATTAGCGAGTTGCAAGCAGGGTGTTGTCATCACTGATGGCAAGCGAGTGCAAGAGAGAGAGAGAGAGTATCGATCGACTGTGTCTCAGTGGCCTTGGGGGAAATTGGCGGGAGAGTAGCTTGCCTCACCCATACATTATACATCTCGCGGGCTATATCTCCGATTTTGACCATCCAAACGCTGTTTTCACTCGTTTTATTGTTGTTTCAGGTTAATACCTTTATAATCAACCCATAATAGGCGCATATGGATAATTATTAATGCTATTAATGGTACAATGAATATTTTAGTGACGGAAACACCTCAAATACGTCAGCACAGGGGGACGTTTTCAATTACCCCCATGCGCACTTGTTAGGTTAAGTTCTATATTACTTTGCTAAAAAAATAATTCTTGCATGTCCTCAAAAAATATTCCACAAAATCAACAAATGTTCACTGCCTAAACTGTGAGAAAAATCTGCACAATAACCTGCAATTATATGTCAGTTCACCAAATCCTGAGCTAGGTCGCCATTTGTTACGATCGGGTCTCGTATAAATCAGTGGCTCTTATACATTGGACTAGACTGACATAAATGCAACAACGGAAACGCTAGATCCAACCCCTGATATATAATCCCGTCGAACAAAGAACACATATACCCTCCAGAGTTATATCTGCGATAGTGGGGTATCTTAACTCTCAGTATCTATGTGCTTCTACTATAGGCTGATGTTCTCTGAAACAGCCTATTACCTATAACATATGGTTGCTTAGTTATGGTACACAAGGAAAAGATAGTTAACTTAATTAAATCACAAGAGTGATCTAATGCAAACAAGAAGAAGGTTTACTTAACGTTACTTTAATCAATAATATCTGTCACTCCTTTATGAAAGAAAGTGTTGTAAAGTCCTCAAGCACCGAACAAGGAATCTTCTGAATAATGTCGGATGCTACTAAGAAGAACGTATCGGAAATGGAACCACAAAATAGCAGGAGGCAGGACAATGCACGTGTAGGCTAAATACACAAAAAGGGTGGACCTATAATGTTATTGGACACAAGAATATTATAAGCGGTGCAACAGTAATAATGCTCGCCACGAAAAAGTAGTACTCCTATTAACAAAACCGGTCTATGCTGGTTGTGTCTCTCTACAGCAACCTAGACCTCAAAATGCTTGTGTAGAAATAATGGGTATGCATAAAAGAGTATATGATCTAATCCAGCTAATGTGTACCCGGGTTAATAAAGTCTAGCTGGGATGTGCAAAGGTACAGAATTCTGGTGGAGCAAGGCAGCTCCTAGCCTAGTGTGGACCTTGGGTCTGTGCGGCCTGATTACGTTAATATGAAGGGGTGCTCTCTTGAGGATTCTCGATCACAAGTATCGAGTATCCTCCTGGCGACCCTCAAAAGTAAAAGCAAATAGAGTTAGAACAGTGTTGGGTGGATTAGGCAAGCAGCCCTCACGCACTACACAGTCTAAACTCCAAGGTACACAGACAAAAGATCCACCCAGGTAACCCACAGAATCCGTAGTGTCGTGCAGCTCAAAAGTAGCCTACACACAGTGAAAACACCAACAGCAAGGTACCTGATCCCTAGTCTAGCATTATTTAACCCTGTAGAAACATTAGTGATTGATGGAGACAGTCCGAGCAATACAATCTCCCATAAAGATAATGACTATCTTCAACCTTAGCCTAGTACATAAGAAATGTGAGATCCAGCATATAATACAGTCTGGCCACCAATTCAAGGTGTGGATGCAGGGAACCAGAGGGGGATTGATATTAATAAAAGGTGAGGAAGTAGTGGAAATGATAGAGGCAGTAGGAGAGAAATATTCTAAGACAAGAGTGTGGAACAGTTCATGGGAGATGCTTAGAGTATGCTGTCTGGGACGGATCTGACCAGGATATTTCCAGGGACCGCATGGGTGGAGTCCCAGTTCGCAGGAATGACATGAGGGCGCGCGACAGTCGCCCAGTAAGCAGCCGCCTAGTAGGCCGTGTTAGGCAGGAGGCAACGAATCCCACGAGGCCTATGTAAGGGGGCCGGCCACGCGCCACACTCACCACCAAGTCACACCACCTGGTCTCTCTCTTTCTCTCTCTCTCCCGCTCGCCTTCCCATCATTCAACTATTTAACACAATACTTTCAATTGACTAAATAAAATAGAAAGGATTGTGACAGACGAAAACAAAGAACAGTTCTGAACTGTCTGCAACACAAGCTTTTTCGAGAAGGAAAGTACACAATGATAGGTAGACTGTAGCTACATTCTCTGCCCTGGCGAGTCCTAGCGAGTAAGCCATGCGGTTCTGGGGGAAGCGGTGAGCGTCACATCCTCTAAGTGATTTACGAGTCTGTCTCTTATGACCGTTTCTAGCATTTTACATACAACTGAGGTTAAGCTAATTGGACGATAGTTACTGGGTAGGGATTTGCTGCCTTTTTTTAATATCGGTGTTACGTTGGCTATCTTCCACTGATCAGGCATAGTTCCAGACTGCAAGGATTTATGGAATAGTAATGTCAGTGGTTTGGAGAGCTCATCCTTAGCTTCCTTTAGAACTCTAGTCGAGATTGTATCAGGTCCAGGCGTTTTATTTACCTTGAGTTTATCTAAACAATTCAATACTTCTCTCTCTGTAACGGTGATATTGCTTAGAACATCTGAATTATCAATCTGAATCGGCGATGGTGTAGGGATATTACTGAGGTCTTCTGTTGTAAAAACTGATGCAAAGAAGGTATTGAGGGCATTACTCATTTGTACTTCGTCTTTGGTGTATTCTCCATTTTCATCGACTAACGGTCCAACAGTTGAAGTAACTACTTTTTTCTTTCTGATATAACTATAGAATTATTTCGGGTTTGTTTTATTTTGATTCGCAATATGTAACTCTAGGGTCTTTTTACTTTGCTTAATTAACTTTTTGGCTTTGCGTCGTAGCTCTACAACGTCATTTTGTGAGGATTTTAATCTATCATTAGCAAATTTGTTAGCAAGCAGGCAGTTTGAAATATCTTTATTCCACCATTTGGGCTTATTATTATGGCCTAGATGCCGTATTTTCGATGGTATGCAGTCTTGCACTACTTTTAGGTAGGTAGTTTCGAATAACTTCCAAGATGTATTTATGTCGTTATTGTTAATTAAAAAGCTCCAGTCAGTTTCTTTAAACATAGCTCTAAGTTTATGAAAGTTTGCTTTCTTGAAATTAGGGACTTTTTCGATGCTACTATTTGGTTCGTTACTAGTAAAGTTTAAAGTGAAAGTTATCGTACGATGGTCGCTGTTACTGAATTCATCACCAACATTCAAATTCTCTATTAATTCTTTTTTGTTGCAAGTACAATGTCAAGAACGTTATTACCACGGGTCGGTGTTCGAACAAATTGATAAAGCGAACTCTCTTGCAAGTTCGTATACAAGTCATGTCCGGAGTGTGAAGTAAGAGTATCGCCCCACTTGGTCACAGGTAAATTAAAGTCGCCAATAAATACGGTATCTTGTGAGTTACTTACATCTGCAATTTGTTCATAAATTTTTCGGTCAGTTTGCACTGATTGAGCTGGAGGTCTGTATATTAATGCAAGTATTATTCTTTATTAGCACAAAAGATGTGTCGACGTTCACAATTTGAGGTTTTGAAAAGAGGGTCGGGTTAAGACTTTCTTTGATATAAAATAAAACGCCACCTCCATTTTTATTTATTCGGCTTTTCTCAAACATTACATTACCGGGAAGTGAATACTCTGCTAAAAAGTCTCTATCTACTGTATTGAGCCAAGATTCTGTTATACCAATCACATCATAATTTTCAGTAAACACTAGTTCCTCTAAATCTGAAAATTTATTGCGTATGCTACGAGCGTTTGCATAGAAAACCTTTAAAGTTGCGGTTTTAGAACTCACAGAACGTTCTTTAATCAAATTTTTGGTTCTGGTCGGAACTACATTTACATTTATGGCTGACATCGGTCGGTTCCTCGGTCGTTATCCCTGGTGGTTTTGAATTTGAGTCGTGTTGGTGGAGCTTTATCCAAATTCGCGGTTCTTGACAGATTAGCATTTAATTCCTTCGCAGGTTGCCGCCCTCGCTGTCTTCGGTCCTCCTTCCTGGTTGTCCTGTGCTGAGTCGATTTCTTCTCCGAAAATCCTTCACCGCATTGTTGAGAAGACGCCCAAAACGTGCTGCTCCAGATAGATAGAGAGAGAGAGAGAGAGAGAGAGAGAGAGAGAGAGAGAGAGAGAGAGAGAGAGAAAGAGAGAGAGACAGATAGATATATAGATAGATAAAGAGATAGAGAGAGTTACCAAGAGTTACAAGGAATAGTTAGTATCTCAGAGACCTTGCGGTCATTCCGAGTAAATACTCGAAGTGGAAGGAGAGAGACTGTTTAGTGCACTACACTCTTTACAGAGTGTGAAAAATACTATCTACTCTCTTCTTGAACTGCTCTACTGAAGAACTATTTACAACTTCGGAGGGAAGTTTGTTCCAGGTAGAACAGATCTTATAAGTGAAAAAGTGTCCACAGATACTAGTGCTGAACCTTTTCAATTCTAATTTCCAGCCATGGTTGTGTTGTATTCATATAGAGGCTAAACATTTTGCTATAATCCACATTGTCAAACCCATTAAGTATTTTTAAAACTTCAATGAGCTGACCTCGTAGTCTGCGGCTCTCCAACGGGAAGAGATCCAGAGCTCTCAACTGGTCCTCATAGCTCATTCTTCTAAGCGATGGAATAAGTTTTGTAGCCTTAGCTTGTACTCTTTCCAGTTGCTCTATATCTTTACTGAGTGCTGGAGACCAGAATTGAACAGCATACTCCAGGAGAGGCCGTATTATAGCGTTGTAAAATGTGAGAACTATTTCCTTATTTCTATACTTAAATTGCCTCTTAATAATATAGCCAACTCATTGCTGAGCTTCCTTCTCTACTTCAATTAACTGCTTGGAAAACTTTAGGTCGCTGGTATTCAGAACACCCAAATCCTTTTCCAAGTCTGTCACTTCCAGAGGCATTCCCAATAGGGAATACCATGAATTGGGGTTTGCTTGGCCGATATGCATCACCTTTTATTTTTCCAAGTTTAAAAGCATCTGCCATGTCTCCGATCATTCACCCAGCCTGTTGAGGTCCACCCTGTGCTGTTCAACCCCTTTGGGGGTCTTTCACATTCATTCCAAGCTTTATGTTGTCTGCAAACTTGGAGATCACGCTCAACAGACAAATATCGATGTCATTGACATATATGATAAACAGAAGTGGGCCAAGGACAGATCCGGACAGATCCCTGTGGAGCTCCAGAAGTGACTGAAGTCCAGTCAGAAGAAACACCATTGATTACCACTCGTTGCTTTCTACCTGTTAGCCAACTTGCTATCCAATTTGTGACCTCTGTATTGATACCTAGCGCACTCACTTTCGACATTAGCCTGCAATGAGTCACTTTGTCAAAAGCTTTTTGAAAATCTAAGTAAAGGATGCCTATGGCTCTACTTTCGTCATACTCACTCAGCATTTCATGGACAAATCCCAGCAAATTGGTAAGACATGATCAGCGTCGCCTGAATCCATGTTGGGAATCTGTAATTAAATTGTGGGTTTCTAGGTAGTCAACTTTCTTGTCTACTAGTATTTTTCTAAGAGTTTTACTATGATAGAAGTCAAGCTAATTGGCCGATAATTCTTGGGACACTCGTGATCCCCTTTCTTAAAGATTGTGGTCACATTGGCCAGTTTCCAGTCTTCCGGGACTTCTCCATTTTCTAGAGATTTATTGAAGATGTCTGCTAAGAAAGGTGCAATTTCATCTCGCACTTCACGTACAACTCGAGGAAGAAAGCCATCTGGGACAGATGACTTGAACCTATTTAACTTATTTATAATTTTTGCTACATCATCTGGGGTACATCTGATTTTGCTAAGAACTTCACCCTCATGCACTAATCCTGGACTTGGCATGTCACTGGTATTTTCCCTTGTGAATACTGAGGCAAAATAGTAATTTAGGGATTTAGCTATATCAGTGTCAGAAGTTTGGAGAGAGAGAGAGAGAGAGAGAGAGAGAGAGAGAGAGAGAGAGAGAGAGAGAGAGAGAGAGAGAGAGAGAGAGAGAGAGAGAGAGAAGACCAGACCAAGTTAACCAAACACCCAAAGAGACACACAGACCCAAATTCTGACTATCCTGAGGTAAAAACTCACACGGTTTTATTGACAAACTTAAAGGGCCTCTCTCTCTCTCTCTATCTATCTATCTGTCTGTCTGTCTGTCTGTCTGTCTGTCTGTCTGTCTGTCTCTTTTTCTCTCTCTCTCTCTCTCTCTCTCTCTCTCTCTCTCTCTCTCTCTCTCTCTCTCTCTCTCTCTCTCTCTCTCTCTCTCTCTCTCTCTCTCTCTCATTATCCTGTGGGCCAATACCTCTCCTGCTGTCGAGTCTTTCCACTGTCCAATAGAGAGAGAGATCAAATAAGACAAATAAATCAATATGAATAGAAAGTATAAATGAAATATAAATTACAATAAACCAAGAGCATAAAGAGCATCAGTAAAATAAAGTCAAACAAACAAATATATATTCTGCATATACTGTACATAATTAACGGCAATCAGAAAATTCACATTATGAATACAGTATATAGGAAGATGGAGGGATAAATAAAGTTATATCTATTGTGACGCACCCAGTGCGTGGCAACTTAACCTGATTGTACTCCTTGGTACTCCACTGTATCGACACGGGGCGGGGCCGTGTACCGTGTTCGCTGCTTATATTGAGTGTGACAACGTATAACTATGTTCTTTGTATCTCTGCAAAGGTCTCGTCATTTGCTAACCAGTGGTGGGTTTTGTTTTAAGCCATGTCGAGACCTTCCATTTAATATGTAGTATCAATAGAGAAGTTGATAGATGAGATGATAGGAATTCAGAGAGAGAGAGTGAGTTAGACTTCAGAGCGAGAGGGTAGCAATGGTTGCCAGACGTATGGACCGGTTGGCAGCCCTGCGCTTATAGCTAGGTGCGACAGGGTTGGTAGTACATTGCCGCCTGCATATGCTGCCTGGCTGCCCATGTTGTCGTACTGCACATTGCATGGAGGCTCGCTGTGTGTTCCATGATCAGGTTGCCTAGAACCTTTGAGATTCTAACATCCCTTGCCCTCTCTCCCAATTTCTCACGGTTGCACTCTTTCTCTCTGACGACATTACTCTCATTTCATTCTTCTCTCTATTTAAATGCATACCCTTCCCTTGAGGTCCTAAAGGAGTTTCAGCACTCACCTCTCGTATTACTCTTAGGACAAGCATATATTTACATGTATTAGATTTAAGGGGTTAATGTGAACAGCGATCTTCTTGATGAGGATAGTTGGTGAACGTTCTACATGTTCACGAGTTATATGCCCAGCTCATCATCCAATTTGTGACTAGACTAGTGCCATGTGTAAGAGCCCGACCATGCCCAGGAGTTGTCTGTAGAGGGGTGAGGACTTAGCCTTGATTTGCCTACCGAGCCAGGAGCGAGTGCAGTACCAGAGACTACAGCTCGCTCGTAGTGCCGGTATAGTAGAGTAACGTAATTTATCTGTCCTTGTGTTCTCTACAGTCTTTTCCTGGGTTCTCGCTTTCGGTACTGGGACTCGTTGTTCCTGTGACTTGGCCTGCTAGCTAGAACACATGGGGATGATGAGTGGGTTATATCTTTATTTTACTATGCATTGCAGCTCTCTTTAAGTTTATGTATGTAACACTTTACAGTACACATTACTCACACACAAGACAACACTATTAATACTTTCATGTATCAATTAACTGCACTGTCGTTTTGCTGCTGTGTCCGGAGTTCCGTTGCGTAGGGCGCGTACGGACTCAGAGGGGAGACAGAGTGAGAGAAGCGAAGTAGCCTATGCGGTAGTAGGCTACCGGCGCAGTACTGTTGCCTGCAACCTTTTAGTTATTCCAAGTATAGATTCATTATTACAATAAGTGACTACTATTTATGTTCCTTCCATGTGTATTATTAGGTATCTACTGGATCATGAACATCTTGTATGCTACATGCTAGTGCATGTTAGTAGGGGACAGTTATTCTAGTGCACGCGCTTTCAAGTAGGCGTGTACATTTGTCATTTAGCATTCACTGTCATACCTTTAGCCTGCTTCTATTCTACATTATTAGAGGCTTAATATTAACGTAGTTTCTTGAGTATTGCATTTCTTTATTAATAACGTAACCTATAAATGTCTGAGGGAGTTTAGCCTCATAGCCTACCCCTGTTGTACACTTTCGCCGAGTTAAGGTACCTCGTTACCATAGACGATAACTCTGTAGGGCGTTGGTGCTTTTGTTGTCTGGAGCATATAGTATTTGGGACTGGAATCGAGCGTGTCGTTGTCACATAAGCCATTTCTGTCCTACGATCAAGAATCCCGAATATGTATTGCCGATCCAGCCGTAACAAAATGGCGACCTTGCACAAGATTCAGTAGTATCCTATCACATGTTTTTTGGAGAACTATTCTATGCTACCTAGTAGAGCTGGCTAGAATTTTCTTGCATATTGGAGGAATTTTTATTGTGTCATTATTGTATTGGTGGACATGCAGATTGTTTCGTTGGGGGTGTCTAGAGTAGAGTCATTCAAGCATCTTTAACATTTTGTGAGTCGAGACTGCAATTAGTAATAAGCACTTCTTTTTTTTTATGAACAGCAATTGTATAACCAGCACTATGTCTAATGACTCATCATTTACGGGGGAGGATAACACGGTACAGCCTAGTAACCAGCAAGTACAACAGATGTTTAGGGAGGGGAGTGTTATAAGTGGAGAGAGGGATGCCCGGGCATTTTTGCAGACACCTTTGACCGAACAGCGCCTGCAGGCTATTGATTGTTACGGTCTTCGCTGTTTAGCCACGGTTTTGGGGCGGGACTGTCCTGACAGTTGGCCCAAGAAGAATTTGGTGGCATGTTTGTTGGGTGATGGCGATGGGGCGGTGGGTGGAGTGGGGTCTTGGGGGGTTCCCTCCAAGCCTCCATTCCACTCTACCCCTGAGCTGGGCCCTCAGCCAGCGAGTCTTAGCACGATGCAGCAGGAGGGTTCTCAAGGGCAAGCTGGCTTACCCGTAAACACGTCTCGGTGTGGATCCCCCATTTTGTGCTCTCCCCCCCCAGGCCTGTCTCCTGAGATGTTATTTCAGCTAGAACTAGCTAAGTTTAAGCTGCAGGAGACTCAGATACAACAGGCTAGTATAGAACGCATAGAGGTTGCTAGAATCCAAGCCAATCAGGATGCAACCAGGTACCAGGCTGAAATGGATGTCGAGAAGTCTAGAGTAGAGACCACGGGGCGTCATCTCGGTGGTGGGCACTGGGTTACAGACTCACTTTCGCATTTAATTAAGTTAGTACCCGCATTTGATGAGACAGCAGTGACTGAGTTTTTTGCTCGTTTCGAAAAGAAGTGTCGTGAGTATGACTGGCCGGAGGTTAAATGGGCAGCATTAGTTTCATCACGTCTAGTGGGTAAGGGGTTGAAAGCCTACGATGCACTGTCACTGGACGAGAGTGTAGTGTATGGACTGGTGAAGGAGGCTGTGCTCCGGGCCTACGAACTGCAACCCGAAACTTATAGATTGAAGTTCCGTGGCGTGAATAAGAAGAGCGACGTCAGTTTTATGGAGCACGCACGGGACTTAACAGATGCATGTAATAACTGGTTTCGGTCCGAGCACGCAGAGTCGGCTGAGGAAATTAAGCAACTTTTCTATCTGGAACAGTTTTACAAATGTACTGGAACCGATCTAACGCTGAACATTAAGGAAAAATGTCCCAAGACAGTAGAGGAGGCTGCCAAGATGGCAGACCTCAGATTATCATTGATTCGTGGTTGCGGTGCCGCTCAGAGGGCTGAGTCAGGGCAGAAGGGGCGCTATACCCCACCCACCAGAGTTTTCGATAATAACAAATCCTATGACACACATAACCACACTAAATGCATTGCACCTAATAACACCTACAAACACAAGCCTCTCCCGTTTACTAAAGGTCAGGCCCCTTCTTCGCCCGCACAAGGGAAGAAGCCCATTGGGGATGTGAAATGTTACAAATGTCAGAAGCTAGGCCATTATTCACGTGAGTGCCCTAGTAACACTCCCGCTAAGCCGGTGTCATTGGTTCACAGTATCGGTGTGTCTCTGAAGGCTGCAGCAACTGCCCGGGGTAGGTTGTCAGCAGCTGAGGCACACGCGGTAAAGAAGCGTACGGAAGGCTCGACACCTGTCCGGGACACTTTCTGTGACCATCGGGGACACGGGTTTGTGAGCTGGGGGAGTGAACTACGGAGGGTTGACTTGCTGAGGGATACGGGGGCTTCGCAAACTTTGTTGAGGAACTTCACAGCGAAACCGATAAATGCGGCCAGAGTTGTTGTGGTGCAGGGTATAAATGCTACGAGGTCATACCCACTTGTGAGGTTGGAGTTGAGAGTGGGAGAGGTGTGCAGGGAGCTGGATGTAGGGATCGTTGAGTGTTTGCCAGTTGAGGGCGTCGACCTTCTTCTCGGCAACGACTTTGCGGTGCCCACTTCCGGGACTCCACCCTTAGTCGTTGCCGAGAGGGCGGCCGACGTGGATGGTGAGAATCGGGAATGGGTTGGGAGGTGCCAACAGGATGAGATGGCCTGTGTGGTAACCCGATCTCGCTCTGCGGCTCCTGCACAGCCTAGCACTCAACCTCGGGGACAGTGGAGGAAGGATCAGGAGAAGGTTGCTAAGGGCAGGAAAAGGGACATTGATTCTGCTGCACTTCTCGGTGATTCGGTACTTGGACCTATAATAAACACGGGAGTTGACTCTGGCCCAGATATGGTGTGTAACAAGGCAGAGTTGGGTAAGACTTCGCGTGAGGCAAGAGCTGTAGCGAGAGCCACTAAGGCAGTAGAGCCTACTAGCCGGGGTAATGTCTTATTACAAAACCATCTTGATGCATTGACGCCCAGGGACATTAGTGAGCAGCAGCTGCAAGACGCTAGCCTAGCTCGTTATAGCAATGGTGCCATAGAGTTGGAGGAAGATGGGGATGCGAAGCCGGGAGATTTCTTTAGGCTCAACAGGATATTGTACCGCAGATTTCTAGACCCCAAATCGAAGTGGGAGGGCGGTGCGAGGGTAGTAGACCAGGTGGTTGTTCCAAATAAGTATAGAGAGTCCTTATTGTGTCTGGCGCATGATGTGCCGGTGGCGGGTCATTTGGGGGTAACCAAAACATTGGCGGCATTGGGCAGGTTTTTCTGGTGGCCTGGGGTCAAGGCTGATGTCTGTGCATGGGTGGCTGGGTGTGCGACCTGCCAGACAACGGGGAAGCCTAACCAGACAATCCCGAAGGCACCTTTGTTTCCCATACCTGTCACCGGGCCTCCGTTCAGCAAAGTTGTAGTAGATTTGGTTGGCCCTTTCCCACCTACTAGTAGTGGCAATAAATTCCTGTTGACAATCATGGATGTGGCTACGAGATACCCGGACGCATACCCCATGAGAAACGGCTCGGCAAAGGCAGTTGTTAAGAACTTATTATTGTTCTGTTCCCGTTATGGATTTCCACGTGAGGTGCAGTCAGACCAGGGGAGCAATTTTACATCCAAATTGTTCAAGCAAACCCTTCAGTTGCACGGTATATGTTCTGTAGTGTCGTCAGCCTACCATCCCGAGAGTCAGGGAGTCTTGGAGCGGTGGCACTCGACCCTGAAGAGTATGCTACGCTGTTACTGTGCAGAACATGACACTGATTGGGATTTGGGTCTGCCGTATGTTCTGTTCGCTGCACGTGAAGTCCCAGGAGAGAGCCTGGGGTTCAGTCCAAATCAACTAGTCTTTGGCCATAATGTGAGAGGACCTTTAAGTATGGTGAAAGAGATCTGGGAGGGCGAAGAGAAGCCGGGGTCTGTACTTAAATATATCCTTGAGAGCCGGGAGAGACTTATAGGTTGCATGGCAGCGGCAGGTAATAACTTGGTTAATGCACAGGCGGTCATGAAGCACCAGTATGACGCCAAGGTGAAGCTTCGGGAGTTTTCGGTGGGTCAGGAGGTAATGTTGCTTTTACCTTTGCCTGGACACCCCCTTTCTGCCAAGTTTATTGGGCCGTATGTGGTGGCTAAGAAACTGTCCGACCTTGATTATCTCGTTGCAACACCTGACCGTAGAAAAAAACATCAGTTATGTCATGTTAACCTCATGAAAGAGTATGTGAGACGCCCCTCAGAGCCTCTCACTGTCCCTGTGCTGGCCTGCAGCGGCCAGGGTGGAGAAGGAGGTGGGGACAGTCATGCTGCTGAGGAGGATAGCTGGGACTGTGTCATTTCCGCGGAACAGTGGGCGGGGAATACTGAACAAGAGGCTAGGCAAGCTGTAAGTCACCTGCCTGAGCACCAGGGTGCTGCTGTCCTAGGCCTGTTCAGGTCATACCCCTCTGTTTTCGCCGAACACCCAGGTCTCACTGCTCAGGTAACGCACGACGTGGACGTCGGTGATAATGTGCCCTTCAAGTCAGTGCCCTACCGTGTGCCCCCGGTAAAGTTGCCAGCTTTACGGGAGGAGTTAAAGTACATGGTTGAGAGAGGGATGATCACTGAAGGTTATGTGAAGTGGACATCACCCGTCACGTTGCAGCCAAAACCTGACGGCAAGGTGCGGTTCTGCATAGATTTTCGTAGGCTAAATGGCTTGACCACTACCAACCCTTACCCTTTGTCTCGAGTTGACGACAGCGTGGACAAGATAGGGAATGCAAAGTACCTTACTAAAATTGATCTTGTAAAAGGCTACTGGCAAGTACCCCTGTCGGACCGAGCTAAGCAAGTTTGTGGTTTTGTGGTAGATGGCAAGACCTACCAATGTAACGTAATGCCTTATGGGCTTAAGAACGCACCTGCCACATTTCAGAACCTGATGAACGATATTTGTGACGAAATCCCTAACTGCACGGTCTACCTTGATGACGTGATAGTGTATGATGACAATTTTGAAAATCACCTAGGGCACTTAGAGACCCTGTTTGGGAAGTTGCACGATGCTGGGCTGGTGGTGAACCTGAGGAAGTGCGAGTTTGTAAAGGCTACTGTGCAGTATCTTGGCTTCGTGGTCGGGTTAGGCCGGGTGTGCCCCCCCCTGAGCAAGATACAGGCTATCAATATGTTTCCCAGGCCCACCACTAAGCGCCAGGTCATGCGGTTCCTAGGTATGATAGGCTATTATAGGCGCTTCATCCGGGGATACTCTACTGTCTTAGCACCGTTAACTGATCTACTGTCGAAGTCAGTGAAGTTCTGTTGGGCTGCGGAGTGTCAGAGGGCTTTCGACCTAGTCAAGCACCTGCTGTGTACACATCCGATTTTGAGAGCCCCAGACTTTTCCAGGAGTTTTCAGCTGGCGACTGATGCCAGCGGTGTGGGTGCCGGGGCAGTGTTACTGCAGACTGATTCCAAGGGCTTGGAACACCCAGTGAGCTTCTTTTCTCGCAAGTTTAATTCGGCACAAAGGAATTACTCGACTATAGAGAAGGAGCTTCTTGCTATCGTTTTGTCGCTCAAACATTTCGAAGTTTATGTTCCAGCCTACGGCCCGGTAGTGACGATTTATACGGACCATCATCCCTTGAAATTCCTAAATCAGTTTCACAATCGGAATATGCGGTTGACCAGGTGGTCCCTAATGCTCCAAGAGTATAATCTCAACATTCAGCATATTGCCGGGAGTGAGAACGTGATAGCAGATTGTCTATCAAGGGTTGATGATCCAGGATAGTCGTGCACGGTGTGTGGGTTGAGCAGGAGTAAAATTAGGCTATCATAACGCCGTCCAAAAAGATTATAAAACAATAAAATAAACGAGAAAATTTTGTTTTAGTTTTGTAAGTCTTTATTGTTGTAGCATGATGCATGCGATATTGTGTTTTATGTATAATTCACACTTCAGTTGTTGTGCACCTTTTGCAATTAGTGGCAGCTAAGGGTAGCAGGTCGGTTGGTTGCCTGTCAGATTTTGATAATGCTTCTAAGGTCGATTATCTAAAATCTTGGGGGGGCTGTGACGCACCCAGTGCGTGGCAACTTAACCTGATTGTACTCCTTGGTACTCCACTGTATCGACACGGGGCGGGGCCGTGTACCGTGTTCGCTGCTTATATTGAGTGTGACAACGTATAACTATGTTCTTTGTATCTCTGCAAAGGTCTCGTCATTTGCTAACCAGTGGTGGGTTTTGTTTTAAGCCATGTCGAGACCTTCCATTTAATATGTAGTATCAATAGAGAAGTTGATAGATGAGATGATAGGAATTCAGAGAGAGAGAGTGAGTTAGACTTCAGAGCGAGAGGGTAGCAATGGTTGCCAGACGTATGGACCGGTTGGCAGCCCTGCGCTTATAGCTAGGTGCGACAGGGTTGGTAGTACATTGCCGCCTGCATATGCTGCCTGGCTGCCCATGTTGTCGTACTGCACATTGCATGGAGGCTCGCTGTGTGTTCCATGATCAGGTTGCCTAGAACCTTTGAGATTCTAACATCCCTTGCCCTCTCTCCCAATTTCTCACGGTTGCACTCTTTCTCTCTGACGACATTACTCTCATTTCATTCTTCTCTCTATTTAAATGCATACCCTTCCCTTGAGGTCCTAAAGGAGTTTCAGCACTCACCTCTCGTATTACTCTTAGGACAAGCATATATTTACATGTATTAGATTTAAGGGGTTAATGTGAACAGCGATCTTCTTGATGAGGATAGTTGGTGAACGTTCTACATGTTCACGAGTTATATGCCCAGCTCATCATCCAATTTGTGACTAGACTAGTGCCATGTGTAAGAGCCCGACCATGCCCAGGAGTTGTCTGTAGAGGGGCGAGGACTTAGCCTTGATTTGCCTACCGAGCCAGGAGCGAGTGTAGTACCAGAGACTACAGCTCGCTCATAGTGCCGGTATAGTAGAGTAACGTAATTTATCTGTCCTTGTGTTCTCTGCAGTCTTTTCCTGGGTTCTCGCTTTCGGTGCTGGGACTCGTTGTTCCTGTGACTTGGCCTGCTAGCTAGAACACATGGGGATGATGAGTGGGTTATATCTTTATTTTACTATGCATTGCAGCTCTCTTTAAGTTTATGTATGTAACACTTTACAGTACACATTACTCACACACAAGACAACACTATTAATACTTTCATGTATCAATTAACTGCACTGTCGTTTTGCTGCTGTGTCCGGAGTTCCGTTGCGTAGGGCGCGTACGGACTCAGAGGGGAGACAGAGTGAGAGAAGCGAAGTAGCCTATGCGGTAGTAGGCTACCGGCGCAGTACTGTTGCCTGCAACCTTTTAGTTATTCCAAGTATAGATTCATTATTACAATAAGTGACTACTATTTATGTTCCTTCCATGTGTATTATTAGGTATCTACTGGATCATGAACATCTTGTATGCTACATGCTAGTGCATGTTAGTAGGGGACAGTTATTCTAGTGCACGCGCTTTCAAGTAGGCGTGTACATTTGTCATTTAGCATTCACTGTCATACCTTTAGCCTGCTTCTATTCTACATTATTAGAGGCTTAATATTAACGTAGTTTCTTGAGTATTGCATTTCTTTATTAATAACGTAACCTATAAATGTCTGAGGGAGTTTAGCCTCATAGCCTACCCCTGTTGTACACTTTCGCCGAGTTAAGGTACCTCGTTACCATAGACGATAACTCTGTAGGGCGTTGGTGCTTTTGTTGTCTGGAGCATATAGTATTTGGGACTGGAATCGAGCGTGTCGTTGTCACATAAGCCATTTCTGTCCTACGATCAAGAATCCCGAATATGTATTGCCGATCCAGCCGTAACAATATGTATGTATGTGTATGTGTGTATGTGTATATATGCATATATGCATATATAGTTTGTAAGGCCAGACTGCCTAGTAAGGACCTTGAGGTCTGTGTGGTCTGTGTATCTATGTAGCTCTATGTAGCTCTCTCTCTCTCTCTCTCTCTCTCTCTCTCTCTCTCTCTCTCTCTCTCTCTCTCTCTCTCTCTCTCTCTCTCTCTCTCTCTCTCTCTCTCTCTCTCTGCGCCTGCTTGCTTGCTTGCTAAAAAATTTGCTAATGATAGATTAAAATCCTCACAAAATAACGAAGAACGGCTGAAATTTGTAGAGCTACGACGCAAAGCCAAAAAGTTAATTAAGCAAAGTAAAAAGACCTTAGAGTTACATATTGCGAATCAAAGTAAAACAAACCCGAAAGAATTCTATAGTTATATCAGAAAGAAAAAAGTAGTTACTTCAACTGTTGGACCGTTAGTCGATGAAAATGGAGAATACACCAAAGACGAAGTACAAATGAGTAATGCTCTCAATACCTTCTTTGCATCAGTTTTTACAACCGAAGACCTCAGTGATATCCCTACACCATCGCCGATTCAGATTGATAATTCAGATGTTCTAAGCAATATCACCGTTACAGAGAGAGAAGTATTGAATTGTTTAGATAAACTCAAGGTAAATAAAACGCCTGGACCTGATACAATCTCGCCTAGAGTTCTAAAGGAAGCTAAGGATGAGCTCTCCAAACCACTGACATTACTATTCAATAAATCCTTGCAGTCTGGAACTATGCCTGATCAGTGGAAGCTAGCCAACGTAACACCGATATTAAAAAAAGGCAGCAAATCCCTACCCAGTAACTATCGTCCAATTAGCTTAACCTCAGTTGTATGTAAAATGCTAGAAACGGTCATAAGAGACAGACTCGTAAATCACTTAGAGGAAAATAACATACTTACAGATACTCAACACGGCTTTCGTAAAAAACGTTCCTGTTTAACAAACCTCTTAGACTTCTTCCACGATATCCTCAACCTCTACGATGAGAGTAAACCTGTAGATATTATATACCTTGATTTTCAAAAGGCCTTTGACAAAGTTCCCCACAAACGTTTACTGCTAAAACTAAAAGCGCATGGAATACAAGACGGTGTGTTGAAATGGATAGAAAATTGGCTCAGCGACAGAAAGCCAAGAGTAGTCATAAACGGTAAGGCATCTAAATGGACCAATGTAAGTAGCGGGGTACCCCAGGGATCCGTACTGGGACCAATTATCTTTCTAATTTACATCAACGACATAGATGAGGGTCTCACCTGTACAATCTCAAAATTTGCTGACGATACAAAAATTGCAAATAGCGTACTCTCAAAAGAACAAGTTAACGATATGCAACACAATCTAGATAAATTGTCATGTTGGGCCCAAATTTGGCAAATGAGTTTCAATGCGGATAAATGTAAAGTACTACATATCGGATACCTAAATGAGAAAGCAAACTATTCGATGAATGGCACTCAGCTTAAGAATGTAAACAGAGAACCGATCTGGGAGTAACAATATCGAGTAACCTAAAACCGAGTCAACAATGTTCAGAAGTTAAGAAGGCAAACAAAATAATTGGCTTTATAGGCAGGTCATTTGAGCATAAATCCAAAGAAGTTATCCTAACCCTTTACAATTCCTTAGTCCGCCCTCTTCTGGAATACTGCGTTCAATCCTGGTGCCCTTATTACCAAAAAGATATAAACAAGCTAGAACGAGTTCAACGTAGAGTTACCAAAATGATACCTAGCCTAAAGAACAAACCATACGAAGAGCGTCTTAGAGAATTAAATCTATTTCCTTTAACCCAGCGCAGATTAAGAGGTGACTTAATTCAAGTGTTCAAAATCATCAAAGGCATCGACAATATGAACTGTAGTAGCCTAAGTACTTCACTATCGACCAATCTAATTACACGTGGGGAAACGGTTGCAAAATTATTGGTAAATCTTTTAACTCACACGAATCTAAGAATTTCTCCTTCAATCGAGTTGTCAACTTGTGGAATGGGCTTCCCCGAGACGTTATAGACTGCATCACCGTTGATTAATTTAAACTCCGCCTAGACAAATATCTCGCATCAAACCCGCGACTAACTGCGTTTGTAAATGAATAACTTTATTTTATCCCCCCCTCAGTTACTAACCCATCTGTTCCCTACTAACTTCCTAATCCTGCCACGGACATTAGTTCCAGGGCAGTAATTCCCTTCCCAATGTTCCCTTACCCACTCTAAACCACTGTTTGGACACTTGATCCTCAGTGTTTTGGAGGACAAGCAGCCTAGAAGGGTCACTAGATCTGTTGTTGCTTGATTTCCTTTGTACTCTCTCTCTCTCTCCAACGATTGTTGTTTATCAATTACTATAAAATGTTGACATAAGTTGTGTTTCTTTATTCATACAGAATTTAGTAAAATTTATCAGAACGCCCCGAACTTCCCAAATTGACTAATTCCTTGAATGTGACGATAGTGCGTTGTTATTTGTGCGATTATGTTGCTTGGGAAATATATTAATTGTTTGTAGAAACCTTGATTTAATTTATCATTCCCTTTCTAATATAATTATATGCATTTGATACGATATGATAATCTGTAAATTCTGCAATACAAGAAAAAGTTCTCATTATACAGTATTAGCTAGTCGTTTCAATAAACATGGATGAATAATTATTCCGGCATTGGTACGTATCCCTAATAACACCTTTTGTACCGGTGATGTCTCTTTTGTACCGGTGATGTCTCTTTTGTACCGGTGATGTCTCTTTTGTACCGGTGATGTCTCTTTTATTGTATTCTAGATATATTAAGACGATTTTATGCAGCTTAAGAAGGGTCTGTTGTAGTAAAAAGTGTTAAGTAAGATAGTTTGAAGCCTGTTAACTGCTGGAGGCCAATTTTATGCTAAACAAATCGTCTAATAGTAGCGAGAATAAAGTTAAAAGGACGTCACTTGTACAGAAGGTGTTAAGGGGGGTCACCGGCCTTCTTTATCTTTCTCTCCTTTTCTCTCTTTCCATGGCTTGTATCCATTCGGCCCCATTCAGCCAACTGTTTTAAGACTTTTATCCCCATCCAGGTGTCGATATCTTCCTGGCGAGCGATAGCGAGCCAGCATTGTATGGAGAAATTTGGCTTCGCCGGAGACATTTTTCTATCGAAAAATGTACAAATTTAGCTTGCTGTCAAAACAAAAATATATATATGGTGGCTCGCTACCGCTCGCCAGGAAAATATTGAAACCTGGATGGGGGTAAACGTCTTAAAGCAGTAGGCTGAATTGGGCCGAATGGATACAAGCCAAAGATAGAGGGAGAGAAAGAGAAAAAAAAGTGAGGTGGGCTCCCTTAAACGCTCTACATTCAATAGATAAGATTGCGAAAATTGCACTTAATATTAATCTTTCCTAATATATGTACATGCTTAGATTAATAATTATTCAGTATTCGAGAATGGATAATTTGTCGTAAGCTTGTGCATAAATTGGGAGGTTTGACGTACCTCCCAACCTACCAAATAGGAAAACCTACTATTTGGTAGTAGTCTTGGACAATCCAACGTCAAGGCTATTAACCTAATTGCAATGACGACTTGTCTATTTTGACTGCTATGTCGTCATTCCAACCGCGGTTAAAAAGAAAACGTCTAGAGTCTACTCCTTATCTTGCTCTAGGAGACGTTGTACATTAACCAAAACTACCACCGAAGGTGAAAAAAGCATAGAAGAGAAGAAAAAGAGGTTTACCTTAGTTACCGCTTAAGGCCCATCCCGTGTTCCGTCATGTGCAGATCCCTGTCGAACGTGCGCATGAGCGACCCTCTCTTGTTATCACATCTCACGTCAGCAGAAGAACGCGGATAGGCAGGGGTCCGGCGTGAGGGAGGGTATTATGTACGTTGGATTGTCCAAGACTACTACCAAATAGTAGGTTTTCCTATTTGGTAGGTTGGGAGATACGTCAAACCTCCCAATTTGTTAGTAGTCTTGGCAAATCCAACGTCAAGGCTGCATAACAAATAGGAGGAGGACATCCAAGCCCAACCTACCAAAAAAACCAATGCATAAAACAAAAGTATGAATGACAAAGACACAATTTAAACAAGAGAGTCTAATAAAAGAGTGAAAAACTGAGGAGTAGCTAAAAAGAACAGTTTTAACACATGCCCGTCATTCATAGTAATGCAAAAACATAGACTCGTCTGAAACCAAAAAGGTACTGTACCCAAAATCCCTTTTCTTCAAAAACCAACAAAAACACTGAACACAAGAACAAAACACAATTTTCAATGTGGCAAAAACACTTATGTACTGGAACAATACATAATCCCAAACTTGCAATCCAGTGTTGCAAACCCGTACACCCCCCCCCCCCCCCTTTGTCATATAAAACAAAGGAAAAGAACGAGGGACAAGGGGGGAAGACCAGGGATCTTCGCCAGAGCACCAGGAAACACGACCCCCGAGAGCAATCACCAGCCGAGGGGGTCGAACACTGGACACGGAGAGGTAGGAGGAGATGAAGGAATTGATAGAAGACCCACAAAACCGCTGAGGCGATGGCAGGTAAGGATCGACGTGGCAGGAACCGGAAGGAGGCAGCAAAGGATCTGACATCGTGCGCAGAACCCCTACAAACAGGGTGACGGGCACGAACGGTCCGACAAACGCGGCGGCCCATCTGCACCTGCGAGAGCCTCCCACCTGTCCGAGGAGACACCCACACAGCAGGACCCGAAGGCGGCGCCACAGACGCAACAGAGGAGCGCAAGGCCGACACCGGGCACAACACATGGCGAGGATGCCCAAGCCGGAAAGCCTGGACGGCGAAAGGCCGGAAAGCGGGGGCCGCCCTCCCAAGCGTGGTAACAAAAGGAGGGGAGGAGGCGAACGAGACGCCATGCAAGGACGGGGAGAATCGCACGCAGTCCCGGGGCCATGACAATGCCGCTAGGGCAGACACCCGAACCCCAGTGGCCAGAGCGACAAGGAAGAGCGGACGCCCGAGCAACAGAACCGGCGTAGCGGCCCTTGTAGACGTGGGTGAAGCCAGAAGGACCAGAGCCCGCCCCAGATCCCACCGCGGAGGGACCTGGCGCGGAGGAGGTCGATCCCGGAAGGCAGCCGTCAGGAAGGAATCCAGCTCCTGTGGCAGAACGACCAGCCCAGCGACGGACCCAAAGATCCCCCGGACGGCAGACAAGTGGGTACGTATAGCGTCGACTCGAAAGTGACGTGTACGGAAGAGGCGAAACAAGGAGCGTAGGACGAGGGAAGGAGAGCCAACTGGCAGGCGAGTGGCCTGTAGCCACCTAGGAAAAGACCTCCAGCGGGACCCGTAAGGCCCCCAAGGAGAAGACGGCCAGGAACGCTGCAGGAAGTCAGTCAGGGCCCGGCCAGGGCCCGGCCGGGGACCGGGAGCCACCGTGCCACATGAACAAGCACGATACGAAGGCCAACGAGGCCCGCAGGTCCCCAACCGAGCCCAAGCGGAAGCCGGAGACAGGTAGAGGGACCGGACTCGGGCACCACCGCGGCAACCGGGCGGACCAAGCCCGTGCCGGCCACAGAGGCGCGAGGAGCCAGACGCAGCCGTGGTACAGCCGCAGCCTCGCGAGGACTGGGCACAGCAACAGCGCGTCTGGGGGCGGAAAGATGTATATCGACCGCCACCTGTACCAGGCTACCATGAAAGCGGCCGGACCCCCCCCGGAGCGCGAGGCCGGAGGGAGAGGTCCAAAGGCAACTGGCGCGGCACCCCCGATGCGAACAAGGCGACCTCCGGAACACCTCAGGAAGCCGCGAGGTCGGCGAACACAGTCCGTTTCATCGCCCATTCAACAAGAACGCCCTGCCCTCTCGACAGGGCGGCCGCCCACAGGGTGGCAGGCCCGGGCAGGGAGGAGGCATGCAAGGAGAAGGGGTGTCGGGCCGCGAGGAAGAACAACTCCACCGAGACCCCCAATAGAGTCAACGACCTGGAGGACCCCCGCAGAAGGAAACAGGGGACAGCCTGTCTGAGTGTCTAACCCGAAGGCCACCGACTTACCCCGAAAGGCCAGCGCGTGGTCCCGCAGGAAGAACAGAGGAACCAACAGTCCGAGGGCATAGACGGGTAAGTGGAGGGAGACCCACCCATCTGCCGGGAAGTGGACGTCCCAGGTTCGATCGGGAACCCCACCCAACCTCGCTCGACGTATCTGTGGCTACCCAGACCGTCGGCGGGGGGGTGGACCAGGGCACAGCCGCAGAGAGCGAGCCCTGAGCAACCCAGCGACCGAAGCGTCTGCGAACGGTACGCAGGAGTGGCAGGAGCCGATCCAGAGGGGCAACGGAAACACCGCGGGGCCCATGAGGAGGAGGCGGAGTAGCCAGAGGCTCCCTAAGGGAAGGGGCAGAGTGGCCCAAAGCAGCGAACCCACGAACGAGTCCCAGAGCCACCCCAGGAGGGAGACCGAGTGCAACACGGCGAAGACCTACCACCGAAGGTGCACCGCGGCCGGCAGACCCCGGGTCACCGTAGCGCCGGACAAAACCCATGCGAGACCGACCCCTGGCACGACACGCGACGGGGTCAAGCGTGACTCGGGAACAGCAAAGGGGAACCCTAACCGTGCGACGTTGCGAACGACTGTGAGGGCGTCGCCAATGCACAGTCCTAGGGCTTCGGAAACTACCAACCAATCGGCCAAGGAAAACAGGATCCGGAGCCCGCTCCTGAGGAGAGGACCCAGAGCCTGCCCTACATGTGCGGAGAAGATCCGCGGCGCGATGTGGAGACCGAAGGGAAGGCCGGCGAACAGGAACACACGATCGGAAGTCCGAACGGCCAAGAATCGCTGGAAGCGAGGATGGAGAGGAACGAGCCAAGACGCATCCTGGAGGGCCAGCGACACAACCCACGACAGAGGGCACAGGGCCAGGCGTACCAGGGGTACCGGCAGCATCCGAAACCGTGTGTGCACGACGTGCCCATTGAGGGCCGACAGAACCACCAGCGATCGCATCGCGTCGCAGGACGCCGACGGGACCAGAAAGACACGGGAGAGGAAAACCGGGAGACCGGCGGGCAACTCCCTCGACGCTACCCAGCTCAGGCATGGAAGTGAGCACGTGGGCCACCTCTGAAGAGATGGGCCGGCGTCGGTGACAAGAGCGGAAAGGGGGTCGAGACGTCCACCTCCAGGTGAGACCCCTCCGCGCAACCCGCCGCCCCCAACGTCCCTCGTGGCAACCGAGGGGCGCAAGGGCGAAAACAACCCGAGGGAGCACCCGAGAGGAGGGGAGCGACCCGGTCGGCCAGGCGAGAAGGAGAACAAGGAGGCCGACCCAGAGAACTACACATTGTGTTGACGTGGAGGTACCCCCGTTACGGGCCGTGCGGGCACGAGCGCCACGTTGACCTCTAACCCCCCCCCCGCCCCCCCCCCAAACTCGTCGAAAAGGGCGGGCAAAGGGCGGCCGGAAGTGGAAGGCCGGCCAGCCCCGACACGGCGGGGATGAAAGGGGCAAGAACAGAAGGGCGAGGCGGAACCGACGCACTGGCCCGCAACGGCCCAGTCCTGCGCCCGTGCAAGGCGGCAGCACCCCGAAGAGGACCGGCAGAAGGACGGGACTGAGAAGACCCCGCGGGCGACACAGCGCGTCGGTGCGGGACGTAAGCAGGGTCCGCAACGACACAGCGCGTCGTCGCGTGTCTGAAGCAGGGGCCGCCGACAGAGAAGCGAGCATACCCAAGCAACCAGCTGAAAAAACCCCGACGTATAGAGCGCAGAGTACAACAAACCCTGACGAATATCCAAGGGGGCCGGCCGGCACAACGAGGACCGCACCGTCGGGCGTCGCCGAGTTGCCGCGCACAAAACCGCCTTCAGCTCGGGAACCAAAGACACCGCGAGCCGAAGGTGGACCCGCAGAACGCGGTCCAAACCCTCGCGAAGAGCGCCTGGCGCAGACGCCTCGAAAAGCCGCAGGTGGGGAAGAGACGGTCGGAGGGAACCCAAGACAAGTCCGTCACCCTCTGTAGCAAGGGAAAAACCGTGGCGACAGAGGGCTGATCCGGGTGAGAGAAGAACGGGGTAGCAATAGAACAAAGTTCAAGAATGGGCGCGCCCATCCAGGACCAGAACGCGCCGGCCAACCCGCCGACAGACACAAGAGGAGGCAAAAGCAGTGACGACTCCAGGGGAGGGACCGAAGGAGAGCCGTCGACGGAACGGTGTGAAGTCGAAGGCCTCAGCAAACCAGGCCTCCAAGGGGAGAGGGCGACCGAGCATGACGGCGAAGCCAGGCGTACCGGCGTCGCACAAACCCGTCCCATAGGAGGACAGACCCGTCAACACAGCCAGGGACTGAACAGCCGGAAGGATGTCAGTGCGGCTGAAGTCTGACCAGAGCGTAGGCCTGCAGAAGGGAGCGGGACCGTAGCAGGGGTAGGGAGGGCGAGGCGCTGAGGGTGAGTCACCGCCAAGAAGCGCGAGAAGAGGGAGGCGTCCAACGACGCCAAGCACCCGTCGAAGCGTGACACAACCCAGCCCTGCATAGCCAACATTCGAACCGAGAGAGGCGACCCCCCCCCCCACCCAGAATGGTCGGCCCGCAGGGACAAGCGTGAGCGGGAGCGAGACCCACGACACGAACCAGCAGCGTCGCGGCCCAAGGAAGGCGAGCGACGACGGTTGTGGCGCCGTAGAGGGACTCGTCCCCGATCACGAACGGCCGAGGGGGAAACAGCACCATCCCCCTCTTCCAGCGACACGTCAGCTCCCGAGAAAGGGGGACCCCGAAACCCCGCGAATCCCCACCGAGGCAAGAGGAGGGGTACCCCCCTGGCGAGACGGTAAGTGAAGGCCAGGAAGAGAAGAAGGAGGAGGAGCAGGACGACGGGAGTGGGAAGGCTGGCCGGGTGAAAGGAGGCCAGAAGGAGCCGCGGGGGGAAACAGAGCAAGGATCCCCGGGGCTGAGAGAACAGGGCGGCCCGACACCGAGGCGGAGGAGGGAGGGACCCCCACCGTGGGACGAGACCGTGAAGGAAGAAGAGGCACTGAAGCAGGCGAAGTAGGAGAAGCAACGACAGCCAGGCGGACCCTCCCGGACAGTGTAGGAGGGAGCAGAGGGCCAGCTACAGCACGAACAACCGCGCGTGGAGAGGACAACGTAAGAGGAAGTCGTCAGGGCTGGGAAAGCGGGCGGAAGGGAGTAGAGCCCCTAACCGTAGAGGCCAGGGGAGGGCGCACAGGGGCAGAGCCGCTAACCCCGGCCTCAGGGCGAGAACCAAGACGAGGGCGACGGGCGTCGTCAAGGCGATCAGGAGGACGAAGAGGGGCAGTAGAGGACGGATGACGAGGCGAGCGAGAGCGGGGACGGAGCCGGGGAACCCCCCGACGATGGGACGACCGGCTGCGGGACCCAGGGGAGAGGGCCCGAGCAGGGAGAGGGCCAGGTGAACGGCCTTCAGTCGGGCCAGGGACACCCAGGGCGACGCGGAGCCGGTCGGCAACAAAGGCCGGGGAACGGTGGCCCACAGTCCCAATGTGGCGGGAGACCATCGGTCACACCGACGGAAGGGAAGCAGAGGCCACAGCCGCCGCTGAGGAACCAGGGCCATGGAGCAGCACAACCACCAGGGCCAGACACGGGCCACACAGAGCAGAGGTAGGCCGTAGAGGACACAAAGAGCGAGTGGCGCAAGCAGGACATGTGGCTCACCAAGCACGGGGAGCGACAACCAAGGCGAAAGCAAAGCAGCCGACCAGCACGAGAAGAACACACACCAGAATCAGCACGTCGAAGGAGTAAGTGGAGAGAATGTCCAAGAAGAACCAGGGAAGGAGCATGGGGAAACAGGAACACACATGCAAACAGGTATCCGTACTCACCCTAAACTGGGAGCACAGAGGTAGGTGAGGAGGGCGGCCGAGGCGGAAGAGCACCAGCAGAACCTGCAAAGCTGGAGAAAGTGTTAACCACCACTCAACATCTTACATGCAGGGCCTATAACACCAGGAAAGTGCATACACCAATATAGTATCAGGCAACAATATGACATAAAAAAGGTCAACAGTGAAAGCCAACTATAACCGCAAATTTGCGGGCCAATGGAGGTATAACCGTACCGACACAAACCCCCCACATCTCCGCGGGACCCCCCAGCGATCTTCGCAAATTTGCGGGGAGCCGAAATGTCCCAGAGGACCGAATCGAGCACACCGCAAATTTGCGGGACCGGCCGAGATGGTCCGGTGCCGAAAAAGCGAGAGGAGCGTCTAGGAAAACCAAAAAAGGCCCGCAAACAAGCGTCAACTCCTTATGAACTCCAAGCGACGATGACCATCAAGCTGAGCAGTGCCTTCCTTGATAATATCCTGACTCAACCGGTCAAGGGAGAGGCAAGGAAGACACACCAGGGAGAGGAGGCACATCCCCCAGTACCACCCAACCCACAGAGATAGAGCAAAGCCCATGAGGAGAAGTGGCAGGTTGGGTGGTTTGGCACAAACAGGGGCCCCCGTGGGGTACCCCAGGATTGGGCAAAAGGCTATGAAAGGATGGAGGTGAAAACAGGAAGGGAACACAAAAACCAATAAATGAAACTGGCGAGAAAAAGGGTGGCCTAGCCGTGAGTAGAGAATGTGTCAGGGGCGAAAAACCCTGTGGTGTGAGGGAGAGGCCCCCGTGGGGTACCCCTGGATATCACGAACCACCAAGCGCCCAGGCCCTTGAGACACAGTGAAGGCTCGAAAGGGGGGACTCGGGAATAACGCTATTTATGCGGCCGACACAAACCCTACAAACAGCACCGCCACCACGAAATCTCATATTGTGAACCAACTGGACACCTAGGCTATGAAAAAAATGAGAACTCATAGGGGCATAGCAATTCCTGAATGAGAAAACGAGCTAGGCTAAATGAAGCTAAAAGCTAAACCATGCCCAGACTAACAGGAAAAAAGAATATGAAAAGAGAAAGAATGAAAAACATATACGAGGAACGCCAGGCGCCCCCGTACCTTCGGTAAGCTATTTCCACACGCGTCTCCATTATACACACTTAGGAGCCCATTTACGTGTGCCCTAGATCACGTAACATCTGTCTAACAAAAAAGAAGGCCAGAAAAGCCGAAACTAACCTAAACAGGGTGAATTAAAGGAGCACAACAAAAGCGACTTCATTCAATGGAGCGCGTGAAAAAATGATAACAAGAGAGGGTCGCTCATGCGCACGTTCGACAGGGATCTGCACATGACGGAACACGGGATGGGCCTTAAGCGGTAACTAAGGTAAACCCCTTTTTCTTCTCTTCTATGCTTTTTTCACCTTCGGTGGTAGTTTTGGTTAATGTACAACGTCTCCTAGAGCAAGATAAGGAGTAGACTCTAGACGTTTTCTTTTTAACCGCGGTTGGAATGACGACATAGCAGTCAAAATAGACAAGTAGTCATTGCAATTAGGTTAATAGCCTTGACGTTGGATTGGCCAAGACTACTAACAAATATAATAATTAACTGTCTTGATAGCGTAATACTTGGTGCGCGGAATTTCGGTGTGAGTATTCTAGGTCGAGTCCTTGGAATACCACACGTGTTCATTGTGTCATTGATTTCATTAATTAGGTTTGTTTGTAAGTTATAGTTGGTGGGTTGGTGAAAACATATGAATTATATGGGCTTATCACTACCAGTATGCCTTTAAATGACTAGATTGTTATGGACAATTTAATTACCTTTGTCATACCTATATTTTGAGAGAGCATGTATGACTGCATGTGTGTATGTATCTTAGTAAGTCCTGTGTGAGAGCCCGACAGCCGAGGTAACCCTTGGACTGTTTGCCTCCCCTGAGTGGTTCCTGACCCGGATCCGACTGTCTGTGTGTAAAGCGCATATATACCCGTCCCTATATATAAGTTGCTTTTTCTTTCTTTCTTTTTTGTGTATTGGAAAGAAGTGTGGCGTGCTTGTTTAGTGTAGTGAGATGAACAGAAGGAGTAGGTGTTTATGATAAATAGCTGGATTACTCGTGCAGGTGAGACACAATCTATCCTATCCCTCTGTGTTTCGCTGTCACTGTATGTATCTGCATAGGCCAGTAGTGAGAGCCCGCTCCCCGTGGTAACCCTGGGACTGCTGGCCGCCCCTGGGTGGTTCCTGACGAGGCTCCGACAGTCTGTATGTACCCGCGCCCACTGGTTCCTGCAGGGAGCCCTCGTCCACGCCGCCCCCGCCCCTGCCACCCGACCACTCGTGGAACGCCCGCAGCAGGTATACTTTATTAATTTCAAACCATCTTGGCAGTACTATCCTCGTTCCATATGTATGATTGTAATTGATGGTGTCCTCGTTCTCACATCTAGACATATAAAAACACATACTATTATACAGAACTATGCTGCACAGGTTGAGGCACTATGTAAATGCGGCTTTACCCACCCTCTGCCCACTCCCAGTACGCCTTCAGCAGGTTCACTTGTGAGCACTAATAGCTACGCATACATTTGAATCGATATCGAACGAACGAGACAATAGAGTTGTTTTGATATCGTATATTCTTCAGAATTTGGCATTAAAGATTCATATTTTTAAATGGACGTAACTTTGGCAATGAAGCTCTAAGAGGTTAGTGGTTAAGATTTATAATCTAAAATAGTGAATAACTATATTGTTACATAAGGTAGAACAGAGATTTGTGATTAGTATTAAAGAAACTGAAATTGCAATAACATAAGTAGGTACGGTAATAGTAACAAGTATTATAATGTACTGTACAGTAAGTCCCCGATGCAGGCTTGAAAATGCAACACTTGTATGCAAAGTAACACTATTGTCTATGTTCTCAATTCATAAGGAAATTTGGCGACCCAATAACATTATTATTTCTTATTGATGCATTGCCTGTGTAATATGATATAATCGTTCTATATATAACAATCTTATTGTATGATGTGCCAAGATTAACCATTAGTTTAACGCATTAAATTATAAAATGCCTTTCTTAATATTATTCCGGCTAATGTTAAATAATGTCCCTAGGGTTACGAAAGATCTGTGAGAGTGAAAGGGTTAATTGAGATAGTTTGTACCCCATGCACTATCTAGCAGTCGTTCCTGAGCTGAAAAATCGCATAGTATCCGCCAGAATAGGATAATAATAGCAGTATCATAATAATAGCAGTAGCATATACCGAAGGAGGTTTAGTACGACTTGCTTGTATTATGTGGTATGTGAAGGCTGTATGTATATAGACACAATTATTTTCTACATACCAGTCTTTTTGAATGGTAGACTAAGGTTAATCATGGTTTTAACTTCTCCTTGAGGATTATGACGCATGTTGACAGTTTATACTGGCTACTATTAGACGATTTTATTCAGTTTAGGAAGAATCTGTAGGAATCAATGGGGTAAAAACTAACCTGATATACCCCATGACTTCCAAATTTCCTTCTTAAACTGAATAAAATCGTCTAATACTAGCCACAAATATAAGGAAGAAACGCGTCCTCAACTACAGCAAGGGTTAAGGGGGTCACCGTTTTGTTTTTTATCTTTCTCTCCTTTTCTCTTTTTCCCTGGATTTTATCCATTCGGCCCCATTCAGCCAACTGTTTTAAGACGTGTATCCCCATCTAGGTGTCGATTTCTTCCTGGCGAGCGATAGCGAGCCAGCATTGTATGGAGAAATCCGGCTTCGCCGGAGAAATTTTTCTATCAAAAAATTTACAAATTTAGCTTGCTGTCAAAACAAAAATATATATACGCCAGGAAATTATTGACACCTGGATGGGGTAAACGTCTTAAAACAGTAGGCTGAATAGGGCCGAATGGATACAAGCCAAAGAGAGAAGGAGAGCAAGAGAAAAAAAGCGAGGTAATAATAAGACTGACCGGTATTACGTGTTGTGTTCAGGGAGTGTACGTGACTGGTGTGAGGCTGGTTGGTGGACGATGGTTGGGGGACAGAGTAGAGGCTCTGGACTGCCCGATTGAGAACACCACATCCTCCTCCTCCTCCACAACCCTCACTCTCGCCCTCAGTGTCGCCCATGCTACACCTCCGGCACCAGTGGTTTGTATTACATTGTGCTGTGTATGCTAGAAAGTTTATATTATTCTAAACCTATCAGTCCATGCAGGTGTCATATTATTCTAAACCTATCAGTCCATGCAGGTGTCATATTATTCTAAACCTATCAGTCCATGCAGGTGTCATATTCTAAACCTATCAGTCCATGCAGGTGTCATATTCTAAACCTATCAGTCCATGCAGGTGTCATATTTTTTCATGGCGAGCGGGGTTCTGTAATTTAAAGGCTGGCATTAGGCTAGAACAATTCTGTACCGAAAAATGTACAACTAAATATATGTATAATATAATATCATCACACACACTAAAAACCCAGACTATTAACCCCTTCTGTACCGGCGACGTCTTTTTAATTATATTCTAGCTATACTTTAGACGGTTTTGTAAGAAGGATTTGTATTAATGTAACGGGTTAAGTGAGATAGTTTGAAGCTTGTACAAACAGCCACTGCCCCCTTAATATCTGAAAACTTATAAACTTTAGAACAATGTACAACAACTGCAAACAAGGCCAATAGAGCATTGGGGGTTTATTTAAATTAATTTAGCTAATACAAATGAGAACATTATAGTACCGTTATACAAAAGCATAGTGAGCCCCATCTTCATTGTGGTGTACGATTTTGGTCTCCTTAATAACTGTGCAGTCTGTGTATCTATGTAACTCTCTCTCTCTCTCTCCATTATTCCGCAATCAAGTGTGTAAAATCTTGCGCCCTCCTCCATTAGCACGACTTCTATTATGAGGGCTTTAACATCTGGCGTTTTAATCCGCAGCTTTGTTTTTTCTTTTTCTGTTGTTGTTTTTCTTGCGTCCTACCTAGTTACATACCAAGGGCAATGACCACTCTACTTAAAGCCACGTGCACGTAATGAGGACTGTGTTGAGTCGTGATAAACGAGTATATAATAAACACCACCACCACCAACAACAACAAGAACATGTGATAAATAGCTTCATATGAGTCACGTTTACAAGCAATATTTTTTACCATTACTCTGGTTAACATTACTCGATTTTATTTATTTCCACTCTGATGGCACAACCATCACTTCTTCCTCTGACAGAGCTGAACTCTTAACTCTCTCGCTATTCTATCGCTACTACAATAATCAGTGTTCCTTGGAGCTTTCCCAGTGTATACCACCTCCTCTACGTAGGGTACATAGTACCCGTCTTGCAACACAATTCCACCCCTACTCTGTGCAACTCTCGAACCAAATAGTGAAACATTATTCTCAGTCTTTCTTCTATTCAACAGCTGAGCTCTGGAACTCTCTCCCGGAATCAGTCTTTCCCTCTTCCTATGACTTAAATTGCTTCAAACTCTGTCTGTTCAGGCATTTTGGCTCGAATGTCCCTTGGTTTTGGCACTGTCACTCTTTCAACTCTGGGAGTGGCACTCGCTACAGGCAGCTCTGCCTTTTTTCTCCCTCACTCACATTGAACAAAAAAATACAGAAGAGTAGGGTAAAAAAAACGCCTCCCCAGACCCCCTTCAAGATTAAATACAAAAAAAAAACAAAACAAAAATTACAAAGTAAATTTGTATATGTTTTGGCAGAAGACAAATTTCCCCTAATTTTCAGGCTTGCTATGGCTCGGACAGAAAATTATCAACACCTGAATGAGGTGAAATGTCTTACAATCGCCAAAGTAATGGAGTGAAACGTATACAAATTTCAAATTAATGGGACAATTCAGGGAAGGTTGTAAGTACCACACCTGGGATTAAATAGCGTTAACCCCTTGAGTACGATGACACCGTTGACACCTTTTATTCTGGCTAACATTGAGCAATTTTATTCAGTTTTAGACAGTGTTATGTTATTCATAATTATGGTTTATTGAGATATTATTAACTCCTTTGTGTCTATAGATTATATACTAAATACAATTGTTTAACGGTAACAAAATATATGAAAATTACTTCATGGCATTGATGGGATTAAGGGGATGTTATTGATATATTTGTTATTATTATTATTACCCTTAAGGGGAGTTTTTTAGTTTGGTCTCTAGATATCCATCAAGCTTAAGATTACACCCCCTTGAGCCCCTTTCAAGATAAATTTGTACATTTTTCGGTAGAAAAATTTCCCGGCTGAAAGCCGGTTCCTCTTAAATTACAGGCTCGCTATCGCTCGCCAGGATAAAATCGACACCTAAATGTCACGAAAGGTCTTACAATTGATAGAAATGGGTCGAAAGTTCTTAAAATCGTCAAAATAATGGGGCGAACGTCTTAAAATTAGAAAAGCAATGGGGCTAAACATGAGGGAGAAAGGAGTCAAGAAAAAAATCCCTCAAGTGGATATCTCCCCTTAAGTGGCAGTTGCTAAGGGTGCCTACTGCCAAAGCCCTCCTCTTACCTATGCAGGACCTTTGGCTGGGACTGTATTGCATGGTATTAATATTATGGTCAGTCTTTGTTTACGTTTATGTGGCAGTGCATGTGTGTGTGTTTAGCGTGAGTTTATGAGTGTGTGTAGTGTGGGTTTACGATTGTGTGTGTGCATGAATTGCGTGTGTATGTAGCGTGTGTGTGTGTGTTTAGCGTGAGTTTATGAGTGTGTGTAGAGTGTGGGTTTACGATTGTGTGTGTGTATGTAGCGTGTGTGTGTGTTTGTGTGTTTACTGTGAGTTTACGTGTGTATTATGTGCCTGTGTGTATTGTGTGCATGTTCGTGAGTGAGTGCATTTCTATGAGTGTGTGTGTGCATTTACCTGTCATTCTCGTCTGCAGGGTTGTGAGTGGGTGCCAGTGTTGGAGGGTGCCATGTGCCAGCGACCTCTCTTCCACGTCCTCCTGCCCTGCCCGCCCACCCTCCCCGCCCGTGTCCCCCTCTACCTCCTCATCAATTAAGGGGGGGGGGTCACCGGATTTTGTTTTATCTTTCTCTCTTCTTCTCTTTTTCCCTAGCTTGTATCCATTCGGCCCCATTCAGCAAACAGTGTTAAGACGTTTATCCCCATCCAGATGTTGATTTCTTCCTGGTGTTGTATGGAGAAATCTCCAGCATTGTATGGAGAAATCCGGCTTCGCCGGAGAAATTTTTCTATCGAAAAATGTAAAAATTTAGCTTGCTGTAAAAAAAAAAATATATATATATACAGTATATACTGGCTCGCTACCGCTCGCCAGGAAAATATTGACACCTGGATGGGGGTAAACGTCTTAAAACAGTAGGCTGAACGGGGCCGAAGGGATACATAAAAAAGAGCGAGGTGGGCTCCCTTAACCCCTTCAGGACGCATTTCTCCATGATATTGTTCTTATCAGTAGACGATGTTATGCCATTTAGGAATTAGGTTGTATGTGACTTAAGGGGAGGCAGACCGTTTTTTCTGGACCTCTTTCTCCCTCATGTTTAGCCCCACTAGTTTTGAGATTATAAGACGTTCGGCCCATTAGTTTGGCGATTTTAACACCTTTCACCCCATTTCGTTGTCAATTTTAAGACCATTCGTGCCATTTAGGTGTCGATTATTTCCTGGCGAGCGATAGCGAGCCTGCAATTTAAAGAGGGACCGGCCTTCGGCCGGGAAATTTTTCTACCAAAAATTGTACAAATTTGTCTTGAAGGGGGGTCTAGGGGGTGTTTTTCTAAGCTTGAAGGAGGTCTAGGGAGGAAACTAAAAACATATATGAATAAATGAATTAATAGACCAAACAAACGGCCAGTCTCCCCTTAAATGATCAAATAATGGTCTTCAGTTGTACTCGAGGTGGGCTTGGGGTTAGACCGAGGTGGGTAGGGATTGGTCTTTATTATTTAGTTTTATCCTTCATATCGCATTAGTTTCCCCTTTATTCGTGCTGTATTATTTCATCTAGTTATTTTATACCCTTATTTATTTTGTATATAAACCATTTTACGGATCCTTCTTTTTACGAAATTTTATGCATAGTATTTCCGTTTTATAGGATCGTGTACTGACCTGATGATGGACGCGAGTCCGAAATATTGCAATAAATATGAAGATGGGGATCTTCCTTGTTTTGGCTACCCTTTTCCTTTTGAAAATACGTAGTTACCCTGGAGGACAACTCACTGATATCATCATTAAATAATATATATATATATATATATATATATATATATATATATATATATATATATATATATATATATATATATATATATCATGGCTAGCGAAGCCATGTATGTACTACTTTCAGGGTATAACATTGAAAGCATGATGGAAAATGACATAGATGCCATTAAGTCACGAATATTGTATATTCAAAATAAATAACACACCTTCCGGTAAGAAATTTGATCCACTGTGTATATGTAAAAAATTACCATGTAGCCTTTATGAAATGTATAATAATTCTCTCTCTCTCTCTCTCTCTCTCTCTCTCTCTCTCTCTCTCTCTCTCTCTCTCTCTCTCTCTCTCTCTCTCTCTCTCTCTCACACACACACGCAATATATATATATATATATATATATATATATATATATTTTTTTTTTTTCTATATTCCAACTACTCCTCTCGGGAGTATATATAAATATATAATATATATATATATATTTATATATATATATATTTATAGATAGATATATATACTGTGTGTGTGTGTGTGTTCTTAATAATGCTATATAGTTATATATATATATATATATATATATATATATATATATAATATATATATATATATATATATACTATATATATATATATAAACCTAACTACTTTTTTTTTTTTTTTTTTTTTTTCTATATTCCAACTTACTACCTCTCGGGCATAGGCTGAGAGCCTTAACATTCACCGCTTTACAATGAACAGTGAAGCCCGTGAGGTCTTGTTCCAGTCTAGGGAGTGAGACATGTGAAGCACGTAGAGTACAACGAGCACCTGCCATCTTGCCTTCACATTAGGCATGGTGCTCACTCATGGCCCGAAACGACCCCCATCTCTGAAGCCACCTCGTTCCCGTGCTTCACTGTCTCACCGCCTTCACTCGGACTCTCACACTTACACACACACAACGCCACCTGTTGAGCAGATAACTCACCAGGCATTGCACCCCTGTAGCATATTTTGAATATGGGAATATTCATACAGTGCTATTTAATCAGGGAACAATGAGGGTATTTTATTGACGTTTCGGTGGGCTTGTGGTAATGCACTGATACTAGGTACAGCACAAATTCCATCCCAATAATATCTTCCCATTGATACATCGGGATTTGAACCCGGGACCTTTGGATTACCAGGCCAGTGGCAAGACCACTCCACCACACCTCCTGTATAACTACATGAGTGTTGACCAATCTCACCTCTACGTTGCCACAAAGTCTTCTATTGTTGGGGCTACTCTCGACATGCCTGACTCATATCAAAGGACACCAACCGTAGAATAATCCCTGGTGTATTGCTGCTCACACGTTCACTCCCAATAATCCCTGGTGTATTGCTGCTCACACGTTCACTCCCAATAATCCCTGGTGTATTGCTGCTCACACGTTCACTCACAATAATCCCTGGTGTATTGCTGCTCACAACGTTCACTCACAATAATCCCTGGTGTATTGCTGCTCACACGTTCACTCACAATAATCCCTGGTGTATTGCTGCTCACACGTTCACTCACAATAATCCCTGGTGTATTGCTGCTCACACGTTCACTCACAATAATCCCTGGTGTATTGCTGCTCACACGTTCACTCACAATAGTAAGGTAAATGACAGAAAACATATCGTGACATGCTGGATTTAAGAGGGGTCACCGGCTTTTTGTTTATCTTTCTCTCCTTTTCTCTCTTTCCCTGGCTTATATCCATTCGGTCCATTCAGCCAACTGTTTTAAGACGTTTATCCCCATCCAGGTGTTAATTTTTTCCTGGCGAGCGATAGCGAGCCAGCATTGTATGGAGACATCCGGCTTCGCCGGAGACTTTTTTTTCTATCGAAAAATGTACAAATTTAGCTTGCTGACAAAACAAAAATATATATATATATTGGCTCGCTACCACCCGGCAGGAAAATATTGACACCTGGATGGGGGTAAGCGTCTTAAAACAGTAGGCTGAATGGGGCCAAATGGATACAAGCCAAAAAGAGAGGGGAGAGAAAGAGAAAAAAAAAAGCGAGATGGGCTCCCTTAAGAACCTCATTTTGTACAATCATTATTATCAATAGCCTACCATACGTAAATGATTTCAGAGCAGGTACCTGAATTGTTAAGTAATAATATTAATCAACATCCGAGAAGGCTGTTCAACCCCATAAATAGGTGTGTATTTATTTATGTATGAGCGCCAATATCAGCTGCAGAGGCACATTACATGTTTTTTGAGAATGGCATATTTATACATTTACATTCCAAGGCCAAACCATTAAGGGGAGGCAGACCGTTTGTTTGGTCTATTAATTCATTTATTCATATATTTTTTCCGTTTCCTCCCGAGACCTCCATCAAGCTTAGAAAAACACCTCCTAGACCCCCCCCCTTCAAGCTAAATTTGTACATTTTTCGATAGAAAAATTTCCCGGCCGAAGGCCGGTTCCTCTTAAAACTGCAGGCTCGCTATCGCTCGCCAGGAAATAATCGACACCTTAATGGCACGAAAGGTCTTAAAATTGACAACGAAATGGGGTGAAAGGTGTTAAAATCGCCAAACTAATGGGCCGAACGTCTTATAATCTCAAAACTAGTGGGGCTAAACATTAGGGAGAAGGGGGTCCAGAAAAACGGTCTGCCTCCCCTTAATTAATCATATTGTAATCCATTATTATCGCTATTTAATTATCGTGTATTCAACATTTAACTGTGTTGGTGGTGTAATGGGTGCTTATGTTCTGGATGTGGTGTCCCGAGTTCGAATCCCGGGAGGACCATATGCTTTCATTAGTTTATTCAAGTGCATTGGGGTTTGTAATTGATGATTAATGTTAAGAACGGGGGTGTTACTTAATACATATCGATCTATTATTTGTGTGTGTTCATTGGAGCTGAAACTTTTATTCGAGTATGAATGCTAAGTTATCCCATACAGTACCAGGGACGTCCCTTTTATCATATTCTGGCAACTACTAGACGATTTTATTCAGCTTAGGAATGACGTCTAGCAATGGTATGGCTTCAAACTATCTCAACCAACCTTTTAAACTACCCCTAATCCTTCCTAAGCTGCTTAATATCGTCAAAACAGGGGATGACAAACCATATACGGTATTCTCCTCAACGTAAATAAAGCTCATATTTCATCCACTCCGCACGATTCTCTTAAGGGAGCCCACCTCGCTTTTGTTTTATCTTTGTCTCTCTCTCTCTCTTTGGCTTGTATCCATTCGGCCCCATTCAGCCTACTGTTTGAAGACGATAATTCTCAAAACCGCAAAAGAATGGGGTAAACATCTTAAATCTCAAATTCAATGGGGCTAAACATGAGGGAGAAAGGGATCCACAAAAAACAATCCCTAAAGTGGAAATGTCCCCTTAACCCCTTCACCACCATTACGTAATTATCATCATCGACCAGAGTTACGAAAGCAGAGGCATGCATTCAGACATGAATGCATGAATGTGAACATGATTAGATTAATATCCAGTATTCGAGAATGGATAATAAGTCGTAGGCGTGTGCATAAACCTTTAACCGTCCTGGTGGTGTAATGGTTAAGGTGTCTAAAAATCTGTGTGTGATAACCCAGGTTCCAATCCTGGTGGATCACATATATGCTGTCATTAATTTAATTGGAGGTGTTTGGTGTTGTGGTGAAATTAACAAAATATAGATTATCAGATCAATATTGCCCAAGTATGTTGCTGCGAAAGACGGTCGTGTGGCTTCGTGTGAAGTTGGTCCTGCGGGTGGGTGGTGGGTGGTGGTGGTGGGTACTTAAAGCAGGAGGTGAGCGTTGGTGTGCCAGTCACTTGTTGCATCTCACTCTGCTCACACACACACTCCCACAGATACTCTATCTCTCTCCTCAGCGGTCAGTCTACACGGGAGCGTATACGGTCTGTTAAGGGAGCCCACCTCGGTTTTTCCTCTCTCTCTGAGTTGTATCCATTCGGCCTCATTCAGCCTACTGTTTTAAGACGTTTATCCCCATCCAGGTGTCGATTTTTTCCTAGCGAGCGGTAGCGAGCCAGCATATTATTTAAATGTTTCTGACAGCAGGCTAAATTTTTCGATAGAAAAATGTCTCCGGCGAAGCCTGATTTCCCATATAATGCTGGCTCACTATCGCTCGCCAGGAAGATACCGACACCTGGATGGGGACAAACGTCTTAAAACAGTAGGCTGAATGGAGCCGAATGGATACAGGCCAGAGAAAGAGATAAATTTAAAAGGAGAGAAAAAAGGCAGGTGACCCCCCTTAACATCGTGTGTTCAAATGGAACATAAATGGTACTCGTAGTTAGTGTTCTATCCGTTTATGTGTACACGGTTAAACAGATAAACCGGCCATTACAGTATGTATTTACGTGTACCACTTGTGTTACATATACTATAGCCCCAAGCCTACATCGTGAGTACATTATTATGTACTCACGATGTAGGCTTGGGGCTATAGTCTCTTGTTCAGTGGGCTCCCTCTCCCCGTTTTCTTTTTCTATTATCAAGGGGGGAAGGGAAAGTTAGTTTATTTTATTGTATGATTTATATGTTTTTCATTCTATTCTAGCTAGTCTGCATTTAGCGTTTAAGGAAGGTTCTGTGATAATCAAAAAGGTAACTGTGAGAGCTTATACTCCTTTTGATATCCACAGGTCATTCCTAAAATACTAAACTTGTCTAATGTTACCCAGAATGAGTAGAAAAACCATCACCTGTATTGAAAGGGTTAACCTCTTTAGCACCATGACGCCTTTTTATCTTTGATACTGGCTAAAATGTGATGGTTTTATGGAGTTTAAGAAGGACCTATGTCATTAAAGAGTTTTTTTTTTTAGTTTTTTTTAGTTTTTTTTAGATTGTAAACTAAAGAAAATCGTCTAATGGTAACCAGAATATGATGACAATTACGTCATGGTACTGAAGGGGTTAAGGATACAGCTCAGTAACCTTGGTGGCAGTTTGTTTAGCACATAGGGTAGAGTGCAGTTTACTATACAAAATAAGTCACCTTCATTTGCAATTGAAAATGCTTAGTTGCTAATCTCGTAGTCTCCATAAACCCTGGGGTCTGATAAAATGTATTAATAAATTTGAACATTCGATTGCTACTGTAATACTTTAACCAAATGTCTTCCACACAATAGATGTTACAAGTATAGTCGCGGAATTCAGACAATTCTCCCAAGGTTAACCCCTACTGTACCGGCGACACCGTCTAAAGTTAATTCTAGCTATATTTAGACGATTGTGTGCAGCTTAAGGTGGATCTGCGGTAGTAAAAAGGATTAATTGAGATAGTTCGAAGCCTGTTAATTGCTGGACTGAATAAACACTGAAAACAAAATCGTCAAATAGTTGCCAGAATATAATGAAATGGATGTCACGGGTACTGAATGGCTATGAAGTGATGTAAATATTATAGGCTACAGTGTGGCAGTAGGCATCACAGTCCCTGCTTCCACCAGCCCCCAGGTATTGATCTCCACTCACCCACTCTCACTCTCGCTCTCTCTTCCTCTCGAGCTCTTATCAAACCCCCAGTAGAGCTCAGAGGGTCCTGGCCCCTACACACACCCTCGCGCACTCTCTTTCTCTCTCTGCTCTCCCTCACCCTCTTTGCCTCTCACACTCTCTCGTTCCTCTCCTTCAGATCGTCATCATGTCTATCATTAACGGTGTAACGTCTCCCACCACCCCCACCACCACCCCCGCTGTCACCCCTACAGCCTGCAAGTGTGGGGCTGTCACCAACGGCACCGCTAACGCCAACACCAGCACCAACAACAGCACCGCTAACGCCAACACCAGCACCAACACCAGCAGTAGCATCGAAGACCTCAAAGCTCAGGTCCGCCTCAGCACCAGGGGGGGAAGAAGGTCGTCGTCGTCAGCGGGTAAGTCGATAATTAGCTTTCCTTCACCTTCGACATTGTGTAAAGGCTGACACACACTCTCAGTTCGGCCTGTCAAGTCACAGTACCACATAGGCCAGTTTGACAGTGTATTGGGGTGGTTGGACGGTTTTAGAGTGTATTGGGGTGGTTGGACGGTTTGAGAGTGTATTAGCGTGGTTAGACGGTTTGAGCAGGTCTCCCAGGGTTGCACAAACTGTCAAACTACTCCTCATATGCTCATATTCGCTTTAAACTGGCCTGTCGTGTCGAACTGAGGATGTGTGAAGGCGGCTCTTACATGATATTCAGGGATACTACTCTACGTGTAAAACTTCGGCAAAATTCCATCAGGGATAGATGACCTACATCTTTTATGACTACGTATATCGAAAAATCTCGAGTTTTCCAATTCTACAAGCCGCAAAAAAGGAAAAGGAAACTGTATATAGAAAAAAGAAAGTCGCATTGCCACCAAACACGTTGTAATCATTATTATTGTTTTTATTATTATTAATTATATTATTATTATTATTATTATTATTATTATTATTATTATTATATTTTATTTATTTTTTATTTAGAGTACATTATTTTGACATTGGAGCATCGATCAGTATTTCCCCGAGATGCAAGTGAAACGTCACGGAAGCAACAGTTGTAGTTTGTCAAAACTGAATGAAATTATTGCATCCACGACCTTTCTCATAATATTATGTCCGTGTAGTATCGCCTACATACATGTTATTGGACGATTCTGACAAGCTGTTAAGGGGAGGAAGACCGTTTTTCTGGACCCCCTTCTCCCTAATGTTTAGCCCCACTAGTTTTGAGATTATAAGACGTTCGGCCCATTAGTTTGGCGATTTTAACACCTTTCGCCCCATTTCGTTGTCAATTTTAAGACCTTTCGTGCTATTTAGGTGTCGATTCTTTCCTGGCGAGCGATAGCGAGCCTGCAATTTTAAGAGGAACCGGCCTTAGGCCGGGAAAATGTTCTACCGAAAAATGTACAAATTTATCTTTAAGGGGGGTCTAGGGTGTGTTTCTTCTAAGCTTGATGGAGGTCTAGGGAGGAAACTAAAAAAATATATGAATAACTGAATTAATAGACCAAACAAACTGTCTGCCTCCCCTTAAGATATTTTGAAACATTCCTTGAACCACAAAAGTCAATATTTGTCCTCAATATTGTTCACTGTTTCATATATATTTATGAAGTAGTGCATCAGCTACTAGGGCATTCGATTGTTTTTTCCTATGTGGATGTAGGAGACAAAAGGCAAAGCTGGCAATAACAAGTGGCCCCCCAAAGGTAAAAAGAGTGATAGAGAAGGGGGTCTAAAAAAATGACCTACCTTCCTTTAATCGACTCCACCTCCAGTGTTATGACGTCTATAGTATTATGGGTAACATTCGACGATTTTATACACTTTAGGAAGGATCTTTAGTTTTCCAAGGGTAAACTCGACCTCAATATCTCCTCTGGCTCTCATAGATCCTTACTAAATATCTCCTCTGGCTCCCATAGATCCTTACTAAATATCTCCTCTGGCTCCCATAGATCCTTACTAAATATCTCCTCTGGCTCCCATAGATCCTTACTAAATATCTCCTCTGGCTCCCATAGATCCTTACTAAATATCTCCTCTGGCTCCCATAGATCATTACTAAATATCTCCTCTGGCTCCCATAGATCCTTACTAAATATCTCCTCTGGCTCCCATAGATCCTTACTAAATATCTCCTCTGGCTCCCATAGATCCTTACTAAATTATCTCCTCTGGCTCTCATAGATCCTTACTAAATATCTCCTCTGGCTCCCATAGATCCTTACTAAATATTTCCTCTGGCTCCCATAGATCCTTACTAAATATCTCCTCTGGCTCTCATAGATCCTTACTAAATATCTCCTCTGGCTCCCATAGATCCTTACTAAATATCTCCTCTGGCTCCCATAGATCCTTACTAAATATCTCCTCTGGCTCTCACAGATCCTTACTAAATATCTCCTCTGGTTCCCATAGATCCTTACTAAATATCTCCTCTGGCTCCCATAGATCCTTACTAAATATCTCGTCTGGCTCCCATAGATCCTTACTAAATATCTCCTCTGGCTCCCATAGATCCTTACTAAATATCTCCTCTGGCTCCCATAGATCCTTACTAAATATCTCCTCTGGCTCCCATAGATCCTTACTAAATATCTCCTCTGACTCTCATAGATCCTTACTAAATATCTCCTCTGGCTCCCATAGATCCTTACTAAATATCTCCTCTGGCTCCCATAGATCCTTTCTAAATATCTCCTCTGGCTCCCATAGATCCTTACTAAATATCTCCTCTGGCTCACATAGATCCTTACTAAATATCTCCTCTGGCTCCCATAGATCCTTTCTAAATATCTCCTCTGGCTCCCATAGATCCTTACTAAATATCTCCTCTGGCTCACATAGATCCTTACTAAATATCTCCTCTGGCTCCCATAGATCCTTACTAAATATCTCCTCTGGCTCCCATAGATCCTTACTAAATATCTCCTCTGGCTCCCATAGATCCTTACTAAATATCTCCTCTGGCTCCCATAGATCCTTACTAAATATCTCCTCTGGCTCCCATAGATCCTTTCTAAATATCTCCTCTGGCTCCCATAGATCCTTACTAAATATCTCCTCTGGCTCACATAGATCCTTACTAAATATCTCCTCTGGCTCCCATAGATCCTTACTAAATATCTCCTCTGGCTCCCATAGATCCTTACTAAATATCTCCTCTGGCTCCCATAGATCCTTACTAAATATCTCCTCTGGCTCCCATAGATCCTTACTAAATATCTCCTCTGGCTCCCATAGATCCTTACTAAATATCTCCTCTGGCTCCCATAGATCCTTACTAAAATATCTCCTCTGGCTCCCATAGATCCTTACTAAATATCTCCTCTGGCTCCCATAGATCCTTACTAAATATCTCCTCTGGCTCCCATAGATCCTTACTAAATATCTCCTCTGGCTCCCATAGATCCTTACTAAATATCTCCTCTGGCTCCCATAGATCCTTACTAAATATCTCCTCTGGCTCCCATAGATCCTTACTAAATAACACTGAATAGTACAAAAGTAGCCAACACGTACGTAATGCATATGTGTCATCATTTACTGACGGGGGTAGGGTCTATTTTTGGGTCTATTTATTCATTTAGACTTATTTGTTTAAGCTTCCTCGCTAGACTTCCATCACGCTTAAATAAAACACCCTCAAGTCCTCCCCCCCCCCCCTTCAAAATTAATTTATGAATTTTTCGATATAAAAATGTCCCGGCCGAAGCCCGGATCCTCCTAATTAAAGGCTCGCTATCGCTCCTCAGGACAAAATGGACACCTAAATGGCACGAAATTGACTAAGAAATAGGGTGAACATTCTTAGAATTGCAAAACTAATGAAACAAACGTCTTAAAATTTCACAAGTAATGAGGCTAAGCACGAGGGAGATGGGGGTCTAGAAAAACGACATACCTCTCCCTTATTTAATGACACTAACGAATACATGTAGTACTCTCAAGTCAGGGGAGATTGTAAAGTCGCGGGCGGGAATTCGTGGACAGTTTTTGGAGAGGCATACAATTGGCCACTTGCGAGTTTCAGGCTATAAGGAAGTTGGAGCCGTGATGATTGATATTAAAGAGAAATGCAATAATAATGTGAGTTTCTGATGGATTAAAAGTATGATCAATTGGATTTTATGTGTTTATAAATGAACTAAAACAGTATTTTAGCTGGTAATTCTGCTAAATATCGATGTCTACAGCTCCAACTTCCTTATAGAACGAAATTCGCAAGTCGGGAATGACACACTGACAAACTATTATGACAGACTACTTGAGATTATACTGCTGGGATTCCCGAGTTAACACTTTCGAGATCCGATAGCACCTTTCTGTTCTGCTTTCTGGCTATTGTTAGAGGATATTATTCAGATTAGGAAGGGCATATGGAAGTCAGAGGGTTAATCGAGATAGTCTTTACCCTTATGATTCTCACATGGAAGTCAGAGGGTTAATTGAGACAGTCTTTACCCTTCTTATTCCCACATGGAAGTCACAGGGTTAATTGAGAGAATTTTTACCCTCATGATTCTCACATGGAAGTCAGAGGGTTAATTGAGAAAGTCTGTACCGTTTTGATTCACCACATGGATGTGGGTTAATTGAGATAGACTTTACCTTTATGATTGCCACAGAGCCTTCCTAAACTGTATATAATCGACTGTTGATAGCCATAATAAACTGTATATAATCGACTATTGATAGCCATAATAAACTGTATATAATCGACTGTTGATAGCCATAATAAACTGTATATAATCGACTGTTGATAGCCATAATAAACGGTCACAATGCGTCATAAACGGTCACAATGCGTCATCATTTTCAAAGGGTAAACGATCGCCGTCCTATTTTTCACCATTATGAGATGTTCCAGTACTCTTGATCCCCGTTGTACTATAGTCTGTTCACTTCCAGGTGATGGTTATTACTATAGTCTGTTCACTTCCAGGTGATGGTTATTACTATAGTCTGTTCACTTCCAGGTGATGGTTATTACTCGGTTATTACGATGATTTTTTACCGAAATGTGTTCTTAACCCCTTCTGTACCGGCGACGTCTTTTATATTTCAATCTAGCTATATTTGGACGATTTTGTGCAGTTTAAGAAAGATCTATGGTAGTAAAAAGGGTTAAGTGAGATAGTTCGAAGCCTGTTAACTGCTGGAGGCCCTTTATATGCTGAATAAAATCGCCTGATAGTAGTCAGAATAAAGTTAAAAGGACGGCACCACCAGTAATGACAGGGTTAATAATGGAAACCTGGAATTTCTATGCTGCAGAGATGTAGTAGTTTCATATCTTTCCATTAATTAAGTAGATTCATGTTTTTCCATTAACTAGATTCATGTTTTTCCATTAACTAGATTCATGTTTTTCCATTAACTAGATTCATGTTTTTCCATTAATTAACTAGTTTCATGTCTTTTATTAATTAACTAGATTCATGTTTTCCATTAATTAAGTAGATTCATGTTTTTCCATTAATTAACTAGTTCATGTATTTTATTAATTAACTAGATTCATGTTTTTCATTCATTAAATAGATTCATGTTTTTCATTCATTAAATAGATTCATGTTTTTCCATTAATCACGGGTAAAAACATCAGCTGGCAAAGGCTTGAGTTTACCGTCACCAGAAAACAAACAGACTCTAGGCCTATGCAAGGTCCATAGATACTGTATCTATGGACCTTGGGCCTATGTAGACCCTAGAGTGGTGTGCGTGTGTGTGTGTGTGGCGGGGGGGGGGGGGGGTTATCACTCGACCCCATCGATAGATACGCACTTACGCCGCCTGGGGAATACAAACCCTTAGTAAAGGTATTCCCCATCCTTATATCCTCATTAGGATATTCTGCACACACAGAGACAGAAAGACTTGTTCTTAAATTAATTGGTGTGACGTCGAGGGGGGAGAGGCGATTATGATACTTTGCTTCATTATTATTTACGGGTTTGATTGTTTTTGCCGTTTTTTAGTTTGCACCCATTGGCTAATAATATCTCCCCAGACCCCCTTCAAATTAAACTACGCCCCCCATATTCAAACTAAATATGTTAATTTTTCGGTAGAAAATTGTCCTGGCCGTAAATTGTCAGAAAATCGGCACCTGAATTGGTTGGAATTTCTTATAATTGCCAAGCTTATCAGGTGAAATGTCTTAAATTTTCAAACTAATAGAGTGATATAGGAAGATTTTTGAGACTCGCCTCGCATAGGGGTTAACTTATTTATTTGTGCTAAATCGAAAACAAAAATAAATTAGTGTCACTTACTTCACTTATATTATTGTATTGTTTGTTCCTGAGTCCTGACTACATCACAATCTCCTTTGATTGATCGCCTGTGTATGGTCAAAATAATTCCGGAAACTCCATCAGCTGACTAAACCGTGAAAACACCTGGATTGACTTTAACCTTTGTAAATAATGGCAAGTCATTTGTAAATAACAATGTATATATAGAAAGAAGGCTTTAATATAGTAGTCATTCATTACTTTTATTATCACTATTAGTATTATTTTGTTTTATTATTATTGTTTTGTTTTTATTATTTTTATTTGTTTTATTATTATTATTATTATTATTATTATTATTATTATTAATATTATTATTGTTTTGTTGTTTTAGTTTGAAGGAAGTCTGGGAAGGGTTTTTAGTTTGAAGGAAGTCTGGGAAGTTTTTTTTGTTAGCCCAGGGGACAAACTAAAATACAATGCTCGAAAATGGTAAAAACAAGCAAAATCTTAAGTAATAATTAAACAAAAATATACTAGTAACCCACACTACGTCGGATCAGATAGTGTTAGGATGGGATTGTGGGAATCAGAGAGTTTATCAAGATAGATATAACTCCTACGTCCTAGAGGGCCTTCAAAAGCTGAATAAAATTGTCAAAAGTAGCCAGATTATAATGAATACGAATATCATAGTGCCGAAAGAGTTTATTATTAATAATAATAATAATAATAATAATACTGTAATAATAATAATAATAATAATTATTATTATTATAATCATATAAATAATATTGATAAATATATAATAGCGTAGAGAAATGGCCTTGGCAAATATGGAAAATACTTTTACTTTTTCAGTTGAAGATAACTTTATCTTGCAACACGAGAGAGAGAAAAAAAGGTTGGCGTTTCATTATAAAAAGTCAAGGGTTGGGATAAGGTAAAACCAATGAAGTTAGGTGTGTAGACAGTGGTTTACCTGTGGGTGGTTTATATGTTTTTCTAGCCTTGTATTTGAGGGGTTTATCACTACAAATTTTAGTTCAACCCTATATAGACCGAGGGAGGCCTTTTTGAACCTCCCTTTTATCGCTCCATTAACTTGGAGTTTTAAAAACTTTCCATCCTATTAGTTTGGCAATAATAAGACGGTTCACCGCTTTCAGGTATAATTTATTTTATGGGCGTGTGATAGCCAGCCTGTAACTTATAAGAAATCGGCCTTTGACCGGGATATTTTTTTATAAAAAAACTTACAAATTTATCTTAAAGTGGGGCTGGATGGGCATTTTATAGTTTGAAGGAAGTCTGGGAAGGTGTTTTTGTTAGCCTAGGCGACAAACTAAAATACATTGCTCGAAAATGGCAAAAATAAGCAGTATCCTCAATAATAGTTAAACATAATACCATGGTAACTCACAAAAGGTCGGACCAGAACTTGTAAAAAGGTTAATTCGTGTGGACATTATATTTACACTTCTCATACTTCATTTAACCCCTTCAACACCATTACGTAATTGTCATCCTTTTCTGGCTACCATTAGACGATTTTCTATAGTATATAATCTACCTCTACGACTTAAATAGGTAAATACGATCTCAATAACCGCTCTTAGTAACACACTGTAGGTTCTTCTTATACTGCCTAAAATCGTCTAACTTTAGCCAGAATCAAAGGTAAAACGGCGTCATGGTGCTGAAGGGGTTCAATGCATATTTATTGTTACAGTGACGAACGGTGTTATACGACTTCGGCCATCGACATAAATCTGATCCAACTAGATTATTTTGAGTTTGGCAATAAAACTGTCAATGCAGTAGTAGTAGTATTATCAGGTAAACGAATTACTGTATGACAAACTTGCAAGTCAATCTCAATTATTATTTTCCATTGATAAAGTCACAGGTAGGAAGCGAACTTATTTTGTCGATGGTACCGTATATGACAATTGCCTCATAACACTGATCAGTGCTATGGTTCACTTGCTATCTTGGTACTTCACGAGACGATAAGACAGATAAAAGGGTTATCCGGAAGGTTGATAGGCTGGGAATAAACCTTGATCAAGTGCTAACGATGATCTTGTACACACGCACACACACACACACACACACACACACACACACACACAAACACACATGTACTTACATACATATATATTATACTGTACATAAATTATATATATATATATATATATATATATATATATATATATATATATATATATATATATATATATCTCTATCTATCTATCTATATGCTCAGGCCCAATCCCCATTTTTGGGGTAGCCGACTCAAGACAGAGCAAGAACAGGGAAAACACAAAAACAACATAAAACAACGAATAAAAACAAAAAAACATACACAATCACACTCACATATACACACATACACAATCACACTCACATATACACACATAC
>JBAKBP010011243.1:0-73396 GCA_037953745.1 Lithodes maja | reverse complement strand
CTCACCACCACACCCCCAATGAAATTAATTAAAGTATATATGATCCACCGGGATTCGAACCCGGGTTATCACACACATATTTTTGCCACCTTAACCATTACACCACCAGGACGGTTAAAGGTTTATGCACACGCCTACGACTTATTATCCATTCTCGAATACTGGATATTAGTCTATCATGTTCATACTCCCAACCGCACTATGGTAGCCCACTGTTTAAGTGAGAGGAAATAATATTCATGGGGCACAGATCATATAGACCGGCCTCTCGAAGAAATATCCCTAAACCTACTAATAATATTATAAGGTTATTATATTAGGTTTTCTTTATCTCCTTGCAGGACTCAAACCTATAATTTATTAGTGGCCCCTCCATCATTGACAATTATGCCTGATATCTAAGACTGGAGGGGGATATTCGTAATCATATCATAACTCTAGCAAAAGCAGATAATCAAACAACCACATAGTATTCTTACTTTGTAAAAAAGATATATTTTTGCGCATAAACTTTATACAGCATATATATTCAAAAAGGGGTACAAGCAGGAGCATGCTTCGATAATCCTGCCTGCTTGAATAAAAAGGGTTAACTCTGAGACTCTGTACACAGATCTGCTAGTTAAGAAGGCACACCACAGTAAGTGGTGAAAAATAAAAACTTATAAGTCTACATGTGCACATATAAACCCCATTAAACTAGTGGATATATTCCTAAAAATATACCCAAACATAAAATGAACTCTTGTACTTTCGCAGAAGTACTGAATTCTTGTACTTATGCAGAAATACTTACATCAAAAATAAAATTCGCAGTCGCAACTACTGAGATTTTCTTAAAATTATATTGCTTCACAGCCAAAACTACTTACAACAAGAATTGTTGTTTTACTACTATTGTACTTTAGCACAATTTCCTGTGATGAATACTACAGAGAAATTTTATATCACAACACCTACATACAGTATCACAGCTCGTATGCTCCGTACACATACTCCGGCGGGGTCTAGGGTGTCCTATGTTACCGCCCATTTGTGTAAATCGTGGGCTCTTCCCACGACACCGGGTTCGGGCACCACGTTTTCAATTGCTGGTACCACAACTGTGCCGGCCACAGGGGCGCGATTAACGAGACTACGCCCCGATAATCCTGTAGTTTGTTTACTACGTGGCACATTAGAGAAGCGTCTGGTGGCGGAAACAGATAAACGGAACTCCACCTGTTCCAAGCCGTCACCAGTGCGTCGGGTCCTCCCGCCGGCGTTATTGTCCGGCGGGTGAGGTACGGCGGGAGTTTGTGAGTCTCCTCGGACGCAAACAGATCCACTTGTGGACGATAGGGCTCTGCAATCATTTGGTCGAAAATGTTTTGCTTGAGCGCCCATTCTACTGTTGTGCTCTGTCTCCGAGACAGAGTGTCTGCCCAGACGTTTGCTACGCCTGGGAGATAAGATGCGTGAAGATGAATGTTCAGCTTGTCGGCTAGAACAAAAATCTTTTCCGACACGTTTAGCAACCTCCGAGATCTCGTTGACCCTTGTTTCTGAATGCAGTAAACCGCATTCAGATTGTTCATCCTGAAGGCCACCGATTTGTCCCGTAAAGTAGAGCCGTGAGCCTGAAGGAAATACAAGGGGACTAGTAACTCTTTGACATTGATGTGGGAGGTTTCTGAATGGGACCAAAGCCCTTGACCCTGATGCCCGTGGTTTGACTGAAAGCCCCAACCTATCGTTCCTGACGCATCCGTGTCTACCCATACCGTCGGCGGAGGAGAAGTCCATGACATGACCAAGTGCAATGTTTCCCTCTCGCCCAGACCGCTAGTAAGCTGTGTATTAATTTTGGGATGGGCCATAATGTTTCCGCCGGCAATAGTGGAAAAAATTTGTTGCCCTCCAATATTAAACGTTTGACTTTCAACCGGCCCAACTTTACAGTTAGTTGAATCCAGTTGAGAGAGCCGACCAGAGATTCCCAGACTCTCCGTGTCGTAGTCAGACTGTGAAGAAACAAACAGTTTCTTGCGAAACCTGTTCCGATTGTCCACACTCTGACTCAGAGTGAGAGCAGCTGTGTCCCAGACCAGCCCTATCCACTGGACCACTCGTGAGGGAACAAGGTTTGACTTTACCGGGTTTACCTTGAATCCTAGAGATTTTACATGATTTAATGTTATGTTGACATGATTGATGCATAACTGTTCCGTCTCTGCCACCACCAGCCAGTCGTCTAGATACCACAAAATCCTGATCCCTTGTTCTAACAAGGGCATCAGGACTTGCTGGACTAATTTTGTGAATAAGCGAGGTGCTAGGTTCAATCCGAACGGCATCCTCTGAAAGACATAAGTCTGATGCATTATTCGTAAGGCCAGAAATCGTTGAAACCGTTTGTTTACCGGGACGTGCCAATACGCGTCTGTCAGGTCTAAAGAACACATCCACCCTCCCGGCGGAAGTGTTAGCCTGATTTGATTCACTGTCAGCATCCGGAAGGAAACGTTGTGAATGTGGAGGTTCAAATAAGACAGGTCTACGACCGGCCTCATCTGAACACTGTCCCTTTTGGGCACTAGAAAAAGTTTGGACATAAATACTGGGTAATTTTGAGGGACCGGGATGATGACATTCTTGGCGATCATCTCTTGGATCAGTCACCTCTAATGAATTTTTTTTTGCCTTTGTCGGGTGACGTAAGCGAGGTCGCCGGAGCCACTGCCAGGTGATGCCTTTGCGTGCTACCATCCTCGCCCATGTGTTTAATGGCCATGCGCGATGACACGCCCGGAATGACCCAGTTAGCAGACAAGGGTTCGCCGGCTGGACTACCCTCTGATCCACCCGCCGTAAGACTGGCCCTGGGAGTGAGAGAGACCCTAGTTTTTTGGTGGTGGTGGTGGTGTATGCTTAGATGACTGGCCGGGTTTGGCAGAAGACGGGCCCTGGCCCGGTCGTTGATACTTCTGTCCTTTGTGATTACCTGAAAACTTTCCCTGCTTGTATCTGTACTGAGCCTGACCTTGGGTGGAAGAGGATTTAGGCAGATGAAAAGGCTTTGCCTCACCAGGCTGAGCTTTTGCGACTGGTTTGGGCTTGGAAAAATTGAAAGCAGGTTTCTTAGATGGGGCGGGACTGTGCTTAAAGGCCTGAGCCATGTTGAACACTGTTCTCCACACATCCAGGGACATTAAAGAGGCAGTTAGAACAGGGGACATTACCACTTGATTTGCAATCCTATCCGGGAGCTTCCTCACGAGAGACATCCTTAGATCTTGTCTTGCCCGCACCGCCTCTAGCAAGGCTGTACGGATATCTCCCAGTGACTGTATAGAAGTCTGGAGTAGCAAGCTACCTGTTGTGTGACAATATACTGGGAAAACAGTCTATATGCCTTCCCACATAGCCTAAACTCCCGGTCTAGGTGAGCAGTGGACGGTGTAGAAAAGGGATCTTTAACCCTTCAACCCCGGGTGGTACACGTGTGTACCATTATGGTTTGACCCGAGGAACCCGGGTGGTATAACACTGTACCATTGCTTGCGTGTGTGCTTTCGAATGGCGCGCGTAAATATTTCGTTCCGTGGTCACCAGGCGTCGCTAGGCGACGCCACCAGACAGCATGAACGCCACCAAAACAGTCTCTACCCTGCCGCCAACATGGATACTAGCCCAAAAAGTGATTCCCTTGTGTCCGATTCTACGCTCCCTTCGACGCCTGCCCATGTTCGTCGCGCCCTAACGCAAAGGCACGTACAAGATGCGTTGACTCCCGGAGGTTTTGAAATAGCTTTGAGGAGTTATGAACGTGGTGAAGGAAAAAATAGTGTTGATGACTTGGGCAGTGATAGCTCCGAGTCTTATCAGTCTCACTATAGTGAAGATTTTTGACGATCTACACGAAATCCATGAAAGAGACGCGCTTTTTATTGGATTTGAGCATGACGATGAAAGTGATGATAGTACTGAACGTGATATAGTTGTGCAAGGTGATGAGAGTGTAGTGAGAGTGAGCGAATGGGACAGCACTAGGTCGACTGCCAAGTTTAGGTTGAGTGACACGACACCTAGCCCTTCGCCAGCTAAATCCCCATTCAAGATACGTTTCTATAAGAAGCAAGTTCTGAAAAAGGCGGCCGCGGCAGCCAGGAAAGAGGCCCTAAAACTTGGTGAGGGAGCAGTGCGTGAGGGTGCCAGTGAGGCTGAGCGTGAGGCTGAGGTTGACCCGCCATTGTCTTCCTTATCTACCTACGCCACCCAAGTTGCCCCAGGCGCCCGCCATTCTTCCCCACCACCACCAGCACTGCCTAGGGTTGAGGACCCCCCACTTTTGGCCTATTTACCCCCTATTTCCCCCGAGAGGAGACATACTACTAAAGAAAAGGGAAAAGGGAGAAAATATGTTAAAAAAGGAGCTACAAGTAGGCGCTCTTTGTTCGAGGCTCCCGCGGCTTCCATCCCTGCCGCTCCCAGCCATACGCCCCCGCAAGTTTCCCCAGGGTCCACCCCACCTCTCCAGCCTACAACAGAGGTTCCTCATGATGTTTTTGACCTCGCATCCATACCTGCACCTACAGACACTGAACCAGTGCTGTCTACGACTCGTCGTAGGCCAAGGAGCCCCGAACCTCTGCATGAAGATGACAGAGCCTTACCTGCCACTCCTTCCCCACCTCGCCGACCTACACGCCGCCCACGCATCATTCGTTCCCCGCGAGATTATGAGGGGGGCTCTGAAGATGAAGGGCACCTCACAGATGACTCTGGCCATGATTACCTGGGTCCACCGTCAGGGCAAGATGACGGCTCTGACGACAACGACGATGACTTTATGGACATCGACGACCCTCAACCCAGACGCTTTGCCCAGGGCCGTCGTGCTCCTGGCCGCCCTGGCCGCCGGGCTGGCCGCCGGGCTGGGCTTGGGCGCCGTCGCGCTCCTGGCCGCCCTAGGGTGCGCGCCGCCAAAGTTCGTGGGCGTGCTGCCCCCGCTGTAGCTCCTCGTCAGCGTCGCCAGAAGGACGCATTTTATATTTTCAACTGGCAGGATGTGGCTGCTGATGAAGTCATTGACCCTGATGTAACCCCTTTTGATGAGGTACAGGATGCTCCAGGAGTTACCCCAAGTTTTCCTGCAGGCCCCAATGCTCGACCACATGAGCTTTTTGAGGCATTTTTTGATAAGGAGGTTACTGACTTTGTCATACAAGAGACAAATAAGCACTACCAAGTCCAGGTTAACTTTTTTGGCAAGGTGACCAAGGGCCACATGAAGCGGTGGACCCCAGTGACTCATCCCGAGTTCATGGTGTTTCTGGCAATCACCATGCTAATGCCTCATGTGAAGAAGCACAGGTTGGCTGACTATTGGATCACCAAAGATCTGATATCCACCCCTGCCTTCGGGAAATACATCTCTCGGGACCGGTACCTCGACATCCTCGAAGCGCTCCATCTTGTCACCAACACCGACATGCATCTCCCTGACAAACTGTGGAAGATTAGGACGTTGTACGAGATGATGAGAGAACGTTTCACGTCCTACTTCATGCCCTTCTGCAACGTCTGTATTGACGAGTCTCTTGTGCTGTTCCGGGGAAAGCTGAGCTTCAGGCAGTACATCCCCTCAAAGAGACATCGCTTTGGTATAAAGTTCTTTGTGCTGTGCGATTGCCAAACTGGCTATGTCCTGGACTTCCTGGTCTACAGCGGGAAGGAAGGGGACGTGGCAATAGACCCCCTCATTGGCTTTGGCGGAGCAGTGGTTCAAGCCATGATGAACCGGTACTTCCAAAAGAATCACGTCCTCTACACGGACAACTACTACACGTCCCCCACTCTCTCAAAGTACCTCCATCAGCGCCAGACGGGGACTGTAGGCACAGTTAGAGCAAAAAGGAAGGGCATGCCAAGTTTCCCTCCTAAAACAAAGAAAGGCGATGTCTTCAAGAAGAAGTCGGGACCCATTCTGGCTATCCACTGGCACGACCAGCGGAAGGTCAACCTCCTGAGCACCGTCCACAAGGGGAAATGGTTGAGACTGGCAAGGTGGATCGCCGCACCCAAGTCAGGGTGACCAAGCCCGATGCTGTAATTGACTACAACATAAATATGAGGCTGGTGGACAAGTCCGACATGCAGATAGGCTTCATCGACTGTCTGCGTACCTCGTGCAGATGGTACAAAAAGTTCTTTCTGCACATGGTGGACATGTCAATGCTGAATGCCTATAATATCTACAGGCTTCGGAATCCGCGCACACCCAGGAAGTTCAGTAGCCTGCGGAGGTTCCAAAAACAGGTGTTGGTGGAGCTCCTGGACAGGTATGCTATGCCACAGAGGGCAGTGGCACAACCTGGGCGCCCCATTCAGGACCGCATGCAGTGTGCACAGTATCTAAATGTGCACAAGCTCGGTTACCTGCCTCTGGAACGAGATGGAGTCACCATTAGCAGAAGGCGGTGCCATGTCTGCTGGAACAGCCAGGTGAGGCCGAGGAAGCAGAAAAAGACCACCATGCAGTGTGTGGAGTGCCAGCTGTCACTATGTGCTATACCGTGCTTTGCTGAATACCACACCAAGCAGGAGTACTAACTAATAATCATAGTCCAAAGACTGACAATATGTATGTATATAGGCAACAAGTGGAAATAAAACAATGTACAGGTGTATTGTGATAAAAAAAGTCATGTATTATGAAAACATATATAAATAAGTGAAAAAAGACACAATAAATTGTATATAAAACGTTTACAAAGCATATACCAAAGTGAAAGTGACACACGAACTAATATTAGATGGCCAAAGTATAATAAACACCTGTGATAACGAATAATCAGTGCCTAATATAACAATAACCTACCTCAATTACTAATAAAATGTACCGTATCAAGTGAAAATGAGCATTATCAGTGACAGTGACACTCTCTCAAGCATATTTACCAAAGTGAAAGTGACACACGAACTAATATTAGATGGCCAAAGTATAATAAACACCTGTGATAACGAATAATCAGTGCCTAATATAACAATAACCTACCTCAATTACTAATAAAATGTACCGTATCAAGTGAAAATGAGCATTATCAGTGACAGTGACACTCTCTCAAGCATATTTACCAAAGTGAAAGTGACACACGAACTAATATTAGATGGCCAAAGTATAATAAACACCTGTGATAACGAATAATCAGTGCCTAATATAACAATAACCTACCTCAATTACTCATAAAAACTACGGTATCGAGTGAAAATGGGAAATATTAGTGACAATGATAGCCTAATACACATATTTTATATAATTGGACTCCAAATAACTATAATAACATCACTATCGATACATAAAATCGCCTCCGGGAGGTAAAAAGTTTGGCGCGACGAGTGGCTAAGTGCGCAGTAGGTTAGCCAAGCCGGGGCCTGGGCCAAGGCGACGCATCCGAACGCGGGATGATTTTCACGCATAAAAATCACTCCACTTCCCGCGCTCACCATTATGCAATCACTTGGGCTAGAGACCTCTACTCAACGGCATTCTACACATGAAGGTTTGTGCAACATTTTTCTGTTTTTTTTATAACTTTGTGTAATGTATTTCAGGAGTAACATGTGAATCAACATGGACCAAAATTCCTGAAAACCCCCGGTCACAGAGTACAGTCACGATATTCCCTAGCCGGGGTTGGAGGGTTAAGCTCGCATAGATTAATTTTAGGGGCAGCTAAAAATGCAAATAAAGCAGAGGGAACTCCGCCGGCAGAGAATACCGGTAGAGAGAACCAAGAATGGCTTTCTTGTGGAATTTGGTGCGAAGATTTAGAGGTAAAAGTTGTTGCAAAGTTCTGAGCCTCCACTTCCCATTCCACCCAAGGTCCCGGACCCAACTGCTCCACCTTCAAAACTGGATTTGCGGCTGTGTCTGTGAACGTCTTTAAACCTAACTCTGGTGTTAGAGCTGACAGTGCTTTTATATCATTGAAACCGTCATGCTTGGTCCAGTCCGAAAACAGTTTTGAAGCTGACGCAGGGGGTAGGGCAGGTGTAGAAGTATACACAAAATAATCATGGTGATAATAGTTAGGAATGGCCTTAATATTAACATCAAGTACATTTCCTAGAATATCTAAAGCACGTAACTTCCTAGATTTATTCCCTTGGATTACCCACTCACGTGGTAACGGAAGCTCTCCCGACATAGTGGACTGTGCTACCTCTGGCTTTGCTGGGAACATTGTTACCGATGACTCATCCGGCCCGTATAAGAAGGGCATAGCTCCCTTTCTGACCGGTGCCTTGTCTAAAGGGGGAGGATTTACATCTGCTACTACTCTCACCGAAGTTGGCCTAGTAACAAAAGTAGGTGATACAGGGGGAGGGTGCGGAATTTGTGTCAAAGCAATGGAAGTAGCCAGAGGTCGGACATTCGATGCTGTCGTGGAAGCTCCCAAACCAACTGTAGGAGTCTCCGGCTGTTGGCCAAAAAACTTAGTTAGTGCATTCGCTAGTAACCCATTAATTTCATCAGCTGTGACAAATTTAGCAGAGGATGAACTATGTGGCGAATCATTCCTACTCTGAGAGTCGTCAATCAATGAACCTGACTCTTGAACCTCCATCTCAGAAATTATAGAACCCTCATCCCTTTCCTCCGGCCTCTCATGAGAGGATTCCGCCGAAGCCGGGACCCCCTCATGCTGCCATGTTAAGTCCGGGATGGACGATGGGATCTCAGCGTCCCGGTGGACGTCTGCCACTACCTGTGTTGCATGAGAAGGATGTGAGCCATCACTCCATGGCTGGGAGTACCTCCAAACTCCCCGGTCTTGGCCGGAACTCACTTGTGAGCTAGGTACCACACCAATTACTGAGCCCTCACTCGAGCCCTCTAGAGGGTTATAACTTCTGGGAGAACTCTCTAAATCTAAAGCTGGTACATGTGAACTGGGAATAATATTTGGTGACAACCTGTCTGCCGGTATATCCCCCACCACAGTCTCTGACTCCACTCCCGACCTGTCAGATTGGACATGAGACATGTCGGGAGTAGAGGCAGAAAGCGAGGTACGAGGCTCCGGAGAACGCCGGGAGGCCATGAGTACATGAGTATCCTTTTTTGAAGACTTGTGACTTCGCCTTGACTTTGATTTCACACTAGGACTGTCCTTGGTCTTCTCCTCCTTGTTCTTCTTCCTCGAAGGTGAAGTAGAGTGACTATGTGTCTGCTGTCGGAGGGGAGACCTTGACCTGGACCTCGATCTTAACTTGGCAGCTGTCGCCGGGGGTGTCGGCTCTCGAGATCTCTTAGATGTGCCGGGGGAGGGAAGAAGCACTTTACCCTGCCCAGTCTCTGCCGACTTACGCACATTTACTTTACTTTTAGAAGGGGGACGTTTAAGTGGGGGATGCTGAACAATCAATCATTCCCACAGGACTACGTTATCGCACTGAAGAGCTTTATGAGCCACTGAAGTAGCATAAGTAGTTAGGAGTTGTTTGACCTCGCGCAATGCAACCGCCGCGGCCTGATTATCGTGCTGTAAGACTTTGATACTTAACCTAACAAGTGAGCATGGGGGTAATTAGACACCTCTCCCTATGCGCATGTATTTGAGGTGTTTCCGTCACTAAAATATTCATTGTACCATTAATAGCATTAATACTTATCCATATGCGCCTATTATGGGTTGATTATAAAGGTATTAACCTGAAACACCAATAAAACGAGTGAAAACAGCGTTTGGATGGTCAAAATCGGAGATATAGCCCGCGAGTTGTATAATGTATGGGTGAGGCAAGCTGCTTTCCCGCCAATTTCCCCCAAGGCCACTGAGACACAGTCGATCGATACTCTCTCTCTCTCTCTTGCATTCGCTTGCTATCAGTGATGACCACACCCTGCAACCGGATTTCTAATGTTAGCACGAAAATATACCTCAGAATAAGGGAATAACAGGGAAAATAGGTGATAACTGAAGGAGAGGAGGAAAGTGGGGAAGGAGGGGAGGTAGAGGACTGAGATTTTGCATGGCCCAGGGGCCAAAAAAAAATAAAAAAATAAAAAAATAAAAATAAAAAAATATTTGTTTTTCGATGTCAAAAGTTGATTTTTTTTTTTCTCTGACTCTTAACCTCTCCGCGGCGCACAGGGGTTTTTCTACAGGGTAAGACTGTGCGCACCTATGATGATTTTGGGACCTATTGCAAATTTCGATAAAAAGTACATCATCGTGTAGGGAATGTTTGCGGGCATCGGCCCATATATATTTGACCCCCAAAAAAATGTCTGGGGGGGGTGGGGGAACGGTCCGTAGTTGAAAAATGTGGAGCGAATGGCACCGCGCGGCTAGATTGTCATCGAGCGGCGAGATTTCCCTGCCGAATATTTACGCGCGCAGGGGATAGAAGGAGAGGGAGGAGGGGGTGGGTTACGGCGTATTATCACGTATATGTCCATTTTTGAGCCCTTTTAGGCTATGTAGAGTATGTATACGTGTGTAGGCCACCCATATAACAATGAATATGCCTCATAGTGACCAAAAATTGCAATATATAAGGGAATTATAAGATAATTTGTAGGCGGGAATGAAGATGTGTTGGAGGTTTGGCGGCAATTTATGAGCTGAGAGTGTGGTTTACGCCATACATATCACGTATATCTTGTACGTAGAGCACTGTCATGCTATAATACAGACTTGTACGTATGTATACGTGCCATATATCAAAATATATACCGCATATTGACCAATTCATGCGATATTTACGCACATTATCAAAGAGTTTCTATGCGTGAACCAAGGTGTGAGCGAGTTGTGCTGGGAATGAAAGGGGGAGAGGGTGTGTTACGCCATAAATATCACGTAAATTTTGTATTTAGAGCACTGTCATGCTATAATAAAGACGTGTACGTATGTAGGCGTCCCATATAACAAGGAATATACCGCATATAGCCCAATTGATGCGATATTTACGCAAATTGTGAATGTGTTTCTAGCAGACGGAAGCCTGAAAGGGTGGGTTGGGGGTGGGTGGGTGGGTGGGTGGGAGGGAGGGAGGGAGGGAGGCATGCAGGGGTGCAGGGAGGGAGTGAGTGAGTCGTGAAGAGAAGGAAGGCAGGCAGATCCAGCTGTGTGACAATTGTGAAGGCGCCCGAGGCGTATGGATGCTTGGGATTTTGAACCTTATGTCTTCCAGGTGTCTGGTGTTTGTTGCCACCAAGAGTTTTACAATAACATGAGTCAGGAATGGAGAGAGAGAGAGAGAGAGATAGATAGAAACTGAGACATGCGTATGTCGTACGTATAAATGGACTTCAGAATTGCATTTTTATGCAAGCAGACATTGTATTTTAGACACATGTGAAGTACCACAGAAACATGTAGGCCATTGACTGTCAATAAAGTACTATATTATAGACCACCAGCGACGGTGGTCAGTAAACACGTGCAGATTGCCTTTTGCGATAAAGGGCTAAATATAGAATGGTGTCTCCTTACACTTGCGAAAGGGTAGATTGCCACCAGAGAAACGTTTACTTATTTATTTCCAAGTAATATGCAATCTAAATGTATATTCGAGACCTACTGCAATTATTTGTATGACAGTCATGACTATGTATAATCCAATATACGCGCGTAGGCGAGACATAAGAAAGCTGGTTGAGCAATTTTTCGACACCCACACAGTTATTATTCTTTTGTATTTACAATATTATACAATACAAATGTATTTGTGAAGAGTATTTTATCCATTATTGTATTTATACAAATTTTGTTCCCAGACAGAGCTGCTGTGGCTGGTGTAGCTGGGGCATAAAGGGAGCGGCAAGGGTCACCGCTTGACCGTGTGAAAATGAGTGGAGTCGCACTGAGAGGGGCAATTTTGCTGAATGTTTGGCAATTTTGGACAGAATAAAGTTATATAATTACTAATTCTTGACAGAGACAAACTTTCATAAACCTTGGCATGATATAATTGATAATCCCATCAATTTACAAACGTAAATTGGTGGGATAATTCATTTTTTTTTGTATATTGTCATTTCGATTGTAGACACGAAGTTTTGAGTGATATTTGGTATGAGCTCCTGTGGCATGGTTGGTAAGGTCGCGGACTGGAAAACTCAAAGTGTGCTAGGGTTGTGTGATCGAATCCAGGAGGGGGTTATGGGGAAGGTTTTATATTGTCTAGAACATTTTTGATAAAAAATTTTTTTTACAAGATCATGCCATTGTACAGTATTCAATAAATATGAAATATTCATAGAATATATCATATTGTAAGAATACAATGACATGACCTTGTGTTTTTTTTTTTATTATTGTTTTATTTTATTATCTTAGTAGGTTTGACAGGATTTGTTGAAACATATTTATTTTTGTACAATTCATTTGAGGTAAGAAAATAATTATATACACATGACTTTGGCTAATAACAAACATATATATTGATATAATAAAAAAACAAGGCATATTACATGTAAATATTTGAAACTTATAAACTAAATAATGAAACATACAATTATATAATGTAAAAGCTATATCACAGGGACATCTTTGGAACTTATACATTATATAATATATATGTTACATTATGAGGTAGCGTGATCAATTAGGTCAGGTCAGGTAAGGTAGGGCGCGAGTCCAGGACAGAGCTGGGCAGGGGGCGAGTCCAGGGCAGGGCAGGGCAGGGCAGGGCAGGGCAGGGCAGGGCAGGGCAGGGCAGGGCAGGGCAGGGCAGGGCAGGGCAGGGCAGGGCAGGGCGACACTCAATAATTTTTGAAGGTGTGGTAGTCCCTGAAGCACTCACCCATGCAGAGTGGAACTTTGCACTCTGCGCACATTGAGGTGACTCTTTTTGGGACATGGGGTTTCCTGACACTGGAGCTGCAGACGGTGCACTGCACCTGCCTGTGACGAGTGCCAATCAGCTCGGTGTTGGTCAGGTAGTGTCTTTGGACACCCACCTGGACTCGGTCAGGAACGTGATCCCCACGCCATGCCGTACGTCTGTGAGTGGTGGTGCCATACTTCTCCAGGAGTTGGTATGAGACGTTGTACACGAACTCCCGGAATTTAAGTTTCTGGTTTGGGGCCATATTCTTTTTGACCAACCACAAGTTGTAGGCGTTCAGCATCGTTATGTCAACAAGGTGGAGGAAGAGCTTGTGATACCACTTCACAGTCTTCCTCAGACACTCAACGCCTGACAGCTGACAGTCAGACTTGTCTACCATGCGCATGTTTTTGGTGTAGTCCACTACCATGTCGGGCTTGTAGATGGTCTTCCTGGTTCGGTAGTGGATTTTGCCAGAATCCATCTGGGCACCTGTGTGGACGGTGGAAAGCAGGTGGACGTCTCGCTTATCCTTCCACTTCAGGGCTATCACTTTCCCACACTTTTCGAGCTGCTTGTATTTCTGCCCCTTTCGTCGCCTTCTTCGCACATGCCTCTCGCGGTGTTCCTGGGCCAGGTCGTCTTCTGAAGGTGTGTCACTGGAGGAGGCATCTGTGAGAGGAATGACATCACCTGTGAATTTTGGCATAAACTTTCTTGTCTTTCTGACAGTCCCACATGACCCCGTTTGGTTGTCATGAAGAAACTGGCAGAGAGCAGGAGAAGTATACCAGTTGTCAGTGTAGATGATGTGGCCTTTGCCCAGGTAAGGTGCCAACATTTTCCTGACGATGGCACCTGACATGCCCATGGGGTCATTGGCAGCGGCTTTCGGTATGTCAATGTCAGTGCCTGTGTACACGATCATGTCAAGCACTATTCCAGTTTCGCAGTCACACAAAACGAAGAGCTTGATTCCGAACCTATGCCTTTTCAAGGGGATATACTGTTTGAAAACAAGACGTCCTTTGAAGAGCACGAGCGACTCATCAATCACCAAATTGAGGAAGGGGTAAAAGTATTTCCTATACCTCTCCAACAACATGGTGAACACATTCCGAACTTTCCATATCCTGTCAATCCTGTTAGGATTTTCGTTGTCTGCAAAGTGCATAAATCTTAGCAGCAACAAAAATCTGTCATGAGTCATGAACTTATTGAAAGTTGGGGTGGCGATGAGAGGGTCGTGCTTCCAATAGTGTTGCAACACATGCTTCTTGATCAGAGGCATGAGGAACAACAAGGCAAAGAACGTCATAAATTCTTCCACAGTCGTATCCACCCAGCCTCGTATTCTCGCTTTTGGAGAAAGGACGTCCAATCTGCCAAACACCCACCTGTAGTAGGCGTTTGTTTGGGCAACGATGTACGTCATTACCTCCATATCGAAAAAAGCGAGGAAGAAGTCGCTTTCGTTCGCTTGATCGTCACAGGGCCAGTCGTCAGTTGTTCCTGACGTCCCAGGATTGAACTGGGGCACGTCAGGTACAAAATTGACCCCGTCAGACCAATCGAACGAAGGCAAGCCAGGGATCGGAATGCCGTCTGCGTCTGCTTCATTGTCTGAAATATCGCTTCCATGGTCGCGATACAGCACTTGATCATCATCACCCTCCTCTTCACTAGACAGACGATGACCTTCCTCATTTTCGTCACCGACGTCTGACTCACTCCCACTGTCCACTCCCAAATCCCCCCACCCTTGGTCCCGTGCTAGGGCTTCGTCGTCAAAACCTGGGCTGCCAATGTCCTGCGAATGACCATCAAACAGCAGGGCGCCATATTTTGATGGTGTCAGAGTTTTCCGGGTCACTTTTGCACGCGAGGGTGTCTTATGGACAGGGACAGCAGAGGTGGCGGCAGGGGCGGCGGCAGAGGCGGCGGCAGGGGCAGCAGTGGTGCGTGGCCTTGATGGCAAGATGATGGTGGTGCCTGTCGCCCTTCTCTCTGTTCCTTGGGCAGGGGCGGCAGGGTCGGCAGGGGCGGCAGGGGCAGCAGGGGCAACAGGGGCAACAGGGGCAGCAGGGGCAACAGGGGCAACAGGGGCAGCAGGGCCACCAGGGACAGCAGGGCCAGCAGTCGCTTTCCCTCTCCCTTTCCCTTTCCCCTTCCCCTTCCCCTTCCCCTTCCCTGTTCCTTGGGCAGGGGCGGCAGGGGCAGCAGGGGCGGCAGCGGCAGCAGGGGCGGCAGCGGCAGCCGGGCCAGGGGCGGCGGCGGCAGCCGGGCCAGGGGCGGCGGCGGCAGCCGGGCCAGGGGCGGCGGCGGCAGCCGGGCCAGGGGCGGCGGCTGGTGGTGGTGGTAGGGGCACTGTGGCTGGCGTACGGGATCTTTTCCCTACGCCCGTGCCTTTAATTTTTCCTGCCCCCGCAGGTTTTGCAGCCCTAGGGCGGCCTCCTGCGTCGCTGGCAGGGGTGGCAGGGGTGGCAGTGGTGGCAGTGGTGGTAGTGGTGGTGGTAGTGGTTGTTGCAGTGGCCTGGGTCGTGGTGGCAGTGTCCCGAAAGACCAATGACCTCTGTGCCATTGCCCTGCTTGCACGTGTTTTTTGTGCTTTGGGTGCTGGTGTTTCGTCCTCAGAGCTGTAGGGCGTGTCGTACTGGTAGCTAGGGTCTTTGGCAGCCACCCTCTGCCTTCCACGGCGGCTAACACCACCAGAAGGAGGGCTGGTTGTGTCATCAGGGAGCGAGCGTGAGGGACGTGTGGGCTCCATGACTAGTGCGTGGTTACTGGCGCGGTGGTGCTTGCACGAGTGCGGGGAGAGCGTTTGGCGGGGTGGTATCGAGAGTTGACATGTAGTACTACATCCACACCAATTTTCAGCCGCCTGACTATTAACGCGCGGTTTTGGTACGCGTTCAAAAGCGTTACTCTGAAGAGTCTCCCCGCAGTGCGCCGGGGGAACTCTTAAGAGTCTCCCCGCAGCTCCCGGGTTAAGAGTCTCCCCGCAGTCCGCCGGGGAACTCTTAAGAGCCTCCCCGCAGTTCCCGGGTTAACTGACTACAAAAAGCACAATTCTTCGTCACCCACAAACCCCTTGACCGGTCCAAGCATTTGACGCATCTGATGCACAGTGTATGCGCAAAAATAGGGATCCCTGAACAGGAGGGTGTTAAGCACAGAGCAAAAACAGGGTCTAGTGTAGCCATGACAGAGACTGGAGAAAAGCTAACCCACCCCCGGGCTTCTCCTGGTTCTCTGTTGACCCGCCGGAACTCCGCCCTGGAAAAAAGAAAATTTCCAGGAATTAATGCTCATAAGGTTACCCCAAAATGTTCTAACACAAGTGTTAATGAACCGCCGGGCAACGAGACGTAATACACCACTATTACCTCTTGTTACCCTGTAGGTTCATATGTAAAGATTTTAGAATATCTTTACTTGTCCAAAAGATTTAAGAATATCCTCTGAAATGATATAAAGACGAGCATATCTTTATAAATGACGCAGTCTTCCCAGTGATTTTTTGTTCACCGGAAACCCATATTAACCCACCGGCCCCGGCTATATATTATATATATATTCCTCGAAATCCGGGTGTTTTGGCCGAAAAACGTCTAGGCTAGGCTACCGTATATTCGTTAATCAGACTGCTTCCCGCATTCCCGCGCATCCCCAAGCGTAGCTGTGTTATTTACCTGTAAAATGGCCTTAAGTAGAGCTCTCTAAGTCAACTGGGTGAGCTGTGATGATGATTTCATTGGAGATAACTTTATGGCCAAACCAGCCACTTTACACCACTTTTCGATACTGAACAACAACATACAGGCACACACGAACAAGCGACGCTCTCCTTCTTGTGGCCGGAGATGCGGAGCGTCGGTCCAGCCGGCTGTTGTTTACATGCGTCGGACCGACGCCTCGCACACGAAGCTCACAGGCTTTCAAGCAATGGTACAATGTAGTACCACCCGGGTTCCTGGGGCCAAAAAAAAATGGTACACGTGTGTACCAACCGGGTTTGAAGGGTTAAGACGCCGGCCTCCTTATTATTCTTACAGTTCTTACAGTAGATCCTCTGGAAAAAGGCAAACTATGCCTGTGTATCCAGCTCAGTACCAGTACTTGCACTGCTGCGGTCGTTCACGGTGTTGGCGGCGGCGGTAGCAGACGCAACATTTTTACTATTCTGTATTTTTGTTTTATAATCAAACTTCAAATCTTGTCTTCCCCATGCTTTATCAAGATTACTTTCAAACTCCCTTATTGATTCGGAATCGACTACATACTGGGGCAGTGCGTTCCACTCATTTACCACTCTATCACAAAATGAGTTCTTTGCCTTCTCAAGCCTATTTCTTTCTTTGTAAATTTTCTTAGAGTGTCCTCTCGTTCTTGTTCCCTCCCGCATCAAGAAGATACCTTCACACACATCCTCATCGTACTTTCCTGACACTATCTTAAAAGTCTCTATCATATCCCCTCTCTTTCTCCTATATGCCAGTGTCGGAAGCCCCAGTGTCCTCAACCTCTGCTCATAGCCTGCGTTCTTCAACGTTGGTACCAGCTTGCTAGCTCTCCTCTGCACTTTCTCCACTGCTTCTATATCCTTTACCATATATGGAGCCCACACCTGGTTTGCATATTCCAGGTGCGGCCTAACCAGCGCTGTATATAGATTCCTGAAGATTTCTTCGTCAAGTGACACAAATGTCCTCCTTATCAGCCCTACAATTCTATTGGCTTTGTTTATCTTTTCCGCTAAATGTTCTGAGAAATTTAACTTATTGTCTATCACTACTCCTATATCCTTTTCTGCACTCACTTCCTCCATCGCTTCATACATACTGTATCCTACCTTGTCTATCTTGCTGGTCCCAATCCGCATGTACTTGCATTTTTTTGGATGAAAAGGCATTAACCAATGCTCAGACCATCCCTTCATGTCCTCCACATCTCCTTGAAGCAAACCCATATCTTCCTTACTCCTCACTCTTCTATACAGTTTAGTGTCATCCGCGTACAGGTATACCTCACTTCCATTAGTTATAACTTCAGGCAAGTCGTTGATAAATATAACGAACAGCAGTGGTCCCAACACAGATCCCTGAGGTACCCCACTTGTAATTTCCCTCCACCCCGAGCCTATTCCATTCACCAATACCCTCTGTCTCCGATCTTTCAGGAAGGCTTCTATCCATTTCACACATTTCTCCCCTATATTATAGCTTTTAACTTTCTCTATTAACCTTTTATGTGGGACCTTATCGAAGGCCTTCATAAAATCGCAATATACCACGTCTATTACATCACCATCTTCTAGAATTTGCATCCAATCATCTACCACCTTAATTAGCTGTAGTACCGTCGACCTCCCCGGCAAGAATCCGAACTGTCTCCCACTGAAAAGTTGGTTTGACTTCATATGATCCATTATTCCTTCTCTAATTACCGTTTCCATTAGTTTACACACAACACTTGTCAAACTGACTGGTCTATAATTCCCTGGGTCATTTCTCTTTCCCTTCTTAAATATAGCTGTTATGTTCGCCTCTCTCCAGTCCATCGGGATTTGTCCTGTATTAAACGATACCTCAAATAACATTTTCAATGGCTCTACTAACATCTCCCCTCCTTCCTTTATGATTCTTGGGTGTATCCCATCCGGTCCCGGTGACTTACTTCTGTTCATTTTTTCTATAGCCCTTCTTATTCTAGCATGGGAAAACTCTACTAGTTCCAGTGCCGGCGCCTGTTTGATGGGAATAGTAGGCACTGCATCCTCCGACTCCACTGTTAGTACCCCCCCAAAGTATTTCCCCAGCACCTCTGCTTTCTCCTTATCAGTCTCCGCTCTACTCCCATCATTCAACCCCCCCACCAGCTCTGGGATCCCTACTCTTCTTGTTAACTTTTCCTGAATGTACTTCCAGAATATTTTTGGATTATCCTTCACATTTCTAGCTATCTCTCTCTCCCTCTCCTTCACCCCCCTCCTTGTTTCCCACCTTATTTTATTGTTTATTTGTCTACGTTCCAGATCCACTTCCTTAGCCTCCATACTAGACCCCCTGTTCTTTTTTAACAATTTTAATCTTTCCCACAATCGTTTCTTTCTTCTAATCAATATCCAAAGCTTTCTTTTCATTGGCAATTCTGGGTTAGTTCTTTTCCTCAATTTTGTTTTATCCTTATATTCCCTTACTGGTACATTATATCGCAGTTAAAAGGGTAAGCCTATCTTAATCTTTAGATCTGACTTCTCTCGAAGCCTTCATAGATCGCCGTAATTTGAAGGCCTCGATACCCAATTGTATCCCTCTAATCCCTTGATTAGAGTACATAATGATCTAGTTGAGAACATTTGCAATGGTGTGACCTCACTATTGGTCTTGCTTGATCTCTCTGCGGCCTTTGACACAGTGGATCACGAGTTGTTATTGAGTGATCTTTATGATTGTGGTGTGCGTGACTCCGCTCTCTTGCTTCTTGGGTCGTACTTGTCAGGTAGATCCCAGAGTGTGATGGTAAATCAAATGGTCTCGGACTCGACACCCCTGCAGTATGGTGTTCCGCAGGGATCAGTTTTAGGTCCTATCCTATTTATAATTTATATCAGCAGTTTGTCTCTTCTGCTTCGTGCACATAATGTCACCTTTCACTTTTATGCAGATGACACCCAGATTTATGTGAGAATCACAAATATAGTTGATATACGGAGTAAGATGGAATTGTTGATGTCTGATATCAAGAAGTGGATGAGAGCGAGAAAACTTAAACTAAATGATGGTAAAACTGATATTCTCATCATCCGAGGAAATAGAAGAGCTGATGATATAGTAGGTGCCCTCTCCATCAATGTGGGTGGATCTCAGCTGCGACCGGCCAACTCTGTTCGAAATCTGGGTGTATAATTATGTGAACTCCCGATTAGATTTCAAAGAGCATGTAAACCAGATAGTTAAAAGTTGTTACTTGCACATCAGAAATCTCTATTTGGTGAAGCCGTTTATAACCAGACGTTGCCTCCTGACGTTGGTTCACTCATTGGTCTTCTCTCGTGTTGATTAGTGCAATGCCCTGTTGGTGGGTCTTCCAAATTATATTTTAAAGAAAGTTCAGTCTGTTCTTAACAGGGCCGCAAGACTCATTTTTGGTGTTCCACCTAGAACTCCTACTACATCTCTTCACATAGAACTGCACTGGCTGCCAGTAAGAGCAAGAATAGAATTTAAGTTGTGTTTGGTGACTTTTAAGGTTCTCAAATTTGGTGAGCCTAGGTACCTTGCGGAGCTGCTCAGGCGCCCACCGGCACACCATGGTGTAGTTGTGCGTCATGACAATGACCCTTTTCGTCTTGATGAACCAAGGGCTTTCCAGCAGTCTTCTTTCTTTGAGAGGTCATTCTCCTACATGGCTCCGAGGTTGTATAACAGGTTGCCGCTGTCCATGAGACAACTGAGTTCTGTTGAATGCTTCAAGAGACAACTTATGACTTTTCTCTTTGAGAGAAGCTATGATCTTGAGAGAGGTGTCATGACAGATGGCTATAGAGTTTAGGCTGTTTTGCCACTGCTAGTGATTGTTAAATGTGTGTTGTATATAAGCCTTCTTTTGATGTATTGATTTTGTTTTTTTTTCTTTCTCTTTCCGAGCGCTAGTGAATTCTTCGGAAAAATTGGCGCTTATGAGAAATAAGTAACATGCTTATTATTATTATTATTATTATTTGCTGTCCTCATTTACTTCTCTGTTCCAGTGTAGGTAGATTCAATCTCTCGAGCCTCTCTTGGTACTCCAAATTTTCCAAACCCGGGATCATCCTCGTAGCTGCCCTCTGTACCCTCTCAATTTTGTGGATATGTTTCTTCATGTGAGGGGACCACACTACAGATGCATATTCCATCCTGGGTCTTATTATTGCCGTTATTATTTGTTTCATGGTGTTTTCATTAAGATAATTGAAAGACATCCTGATATTTGCCAATAGTGCTAGTGATTCTCTCACTATCTTATTTACGTGGCTTTCTGGAGACATGTTATCCTTAAATTCTATCCCCAAGTCTTTTCCTTTTCTGCTTTGGGAATCACTTAGTTTCCAAGTTTATAATCTTTTCTAGGTTTGTACTTGCTTTTACCCATTTCTAGAGTCTTACATTTCCCTGCATTGAACTCCATATTCCATTTGATGCTCCATTCATGGATCTTTTGCAAATCTGCTTGGAGTTCAAGGCAATCCTCCTGGGTTCTGATCGTTTTAAGCAGCTTAGCATCGTCCGCAAACATGCTCATGTAGCTTGTTAGTCCCTCAGGTAAGTCATTTACAAATATTAGAAACATGATTGGGGCTAGGACAGATCCTTGTGGTACTCCACTCGTAATTTGAGTCCAGTTTGACGATTTCCCCTTACTGTTGTTCTCATCTGTCTTCCGCTAAGGTAGCTCTCCATCCATTTCAGCAGTTTGTCTCCTACTTTTCCCTCATGTTTTAATTTCCACAGCAATCTCTTGTGTGGAACTTTGTCAAATGCCTTTTTAAAGTCTAGGTAGGCACAGTCTACCCATCCTTTCCTCTGGTCCACTGTGTCTATTACTAGAGTAAAAACTCAACAAGTTGCTTAAGCTCGGTTCACACATACACGTTCCAACGTCCCGTCTGGCCCCGACCAAGAAAATAACTTCTGTGTGTGTCCGTGTATGTCCCGTGGGTGTCCCGGCATAACATGTTTTCTGGCAGTTGCCCCGACCCAAAGGATTATTTTATGCATGCATAAGAAGGACGCCGCCTAGGCGCTTTTTATTAAGAGGTCGGGGCCGGACGGGACGTTAGAACGTGTATGTGTGAACCGAGCTTTACACATGATCTGCCTCCTCTGAATCCAAATTGTCGGTCAGTAATTAATCTTTTGGATTCCAGGTAGTTAACCCATTTGTCCCTTATTAATCCTTCCAGAATCTTCATGAGGATGCTCAATAGTGATACAGGTCTATAGTTCAGTGTTTTATCTCTGCTTCCTCCCTTAAATATAGGAATAATGTTTGCTCTTTTCCATTCTGTAGGTACTATCCCTGTGTCCAATGAATTGGTCATTATATCATATAATGGTATACTCAGTTCCTTGGCATTTTCTTTTATAATCCAGCCTGATACTCCGTCCGGTCCGGCGGCTTTGTTTGGATCCACCTTACTCATTATGTCTATGAGCTCTGCTCTGTTAAATGTGTGTGTGTGTTATATAGTAAACAAAGCAAAACACAAGAGGTATGAGGTTCACGAATCGGTTTGATCAAGATTACTCGGTAAATATTCGTTTATGAAATATACCTGGGATATTCTCGCTATCCAAGCAGGTCAGTTGGGGTTTTGTGAGTATCTAGGCCTAGCCTAGGCCTAAGAGTAATTCTCAATACAACGGAATTATGGGTTATTCGGCATGCTCTCCCCCCCGAGCGTGCCAGGTAAACGACGTTCTACTGTTTGTATAATTCCGCTCCTCTCTGGGAGCTGCCAATTATCGAAACCACTAGCGCGATTAATCGATAACTTCTAGAGTAGCACCTACATTCTCTACTAGGTACGTTGTACACACTTTTGAGGCCACTAGTTTAAAGAAAAACGAAAATATGGGTGAGAAGAGAAAGTTGGAGAATTTTGCCCATCTGCGATCTAGGCTCCTTACGACTTCTTCGTGAACTTCTCGTACAACCCGACCGGGTTAATTAGATCATCTTTCTCGCGCTACACTCGAATGTAAACACGCTTTTTCTGTGCTCCGTATACGTGCATTCTATTCCTGTTTACTTCACTTTTGGGTGAGTTGTGGGCCTTTCTTTAAGGCTCCTGAAGTTCTAGACAGATGATCCGTTATGCAGGCACGCAATAAATGGGCTCTAATGTGTTTAATTGGAGTGTGGCGTTGAGATGGTGGTCACTATATTTTTGTTGCGGTCGGGCGCCCCCCGTCTGGTGGCGTCTTAGTGTACTAGACCTTTGCCTATTTCGTTCACTTGATGTTTCTTGCGGTGGCTTTAGTTTTATGTATAGCTAGGTTTTCTATTCACTTAGGGCCTCTTTGCCACTGCATTAGTTTTTGCTACTAATTTCGCGATATTGTGTCTAGGCTAACTGAGTTTTCCTTGGCTAGGCCTACCCTTGATGACTGAGGGGGGGCACAGGCCCCCGTTTTCTCTTTCATCTGGCCACCTCATAGGGTTTACTTCCCTATCAAGGTCATTTCCTGGCCCACATGGGCCTGGTTTTGTAGCTTTGGTTTTCCCAGTTGGTTGGCACAGAGGTCGACTTGTATAAGCGGCCGTGGCTTAGTTGAGTCGAGGGGGGTACAATAGGTTGCCAAAGGGGTCAGGAGTCAACTTGCTTGACTATTCACTTTTCACACTGTTACAAGGTCAGTCCGGTATTCCCCTGCTGGGCTCCTGAGTTCCAAGACTTGCAAGCACATCATCTTGGGACTTCTTGAATTGGCAACAGTGTCAGCGTTATTAAATTGGCATCGGCTGACACGTACCCCAGGATCCCCACTAATCTGGTGGTCTTCAGTGGTCCTCTGATTAATTGACCGCTCCCTTTTGTCACTGCCGTCCTAAACTTGGTCGAGCTGACACCACCTAGACACCCGTTACACAGACGCTCCCACGTTTGGTGTGGCATTTGCTGACGCCTTTCACCAGTGTCTGAGGCCTTGTGGGTTGGTCCACCCTGGGAGCGGGAATCTGTTGTGGTTTTTCTACCTCATCTCCCTCTTATTCACACTCTTCTGTTTTTTCACACAGGCTGTGTCTCCGCTCTGGGAGCGCTGTGTGTGAGACGGTCGCTACACCCTCCCCGCCCTGAGAGCGGTCATCTCCGCCCGGGGAGCGGACTATGCCGTCTTATCCTCCGTACTCTTCCGCTTTGGGAGCGAACTTGGTACGACGCTGCCGCTTTATTCTACCTGTCATCCCGCTCTAGGAGCGGACTTCTCCCATCTTCAGCTTCGGTGCCGTATATTGGGGTGGGGGGGGGGGGATTATAGGTTTGAGTCCCGGAGGGTAGAATGAAAACCTACTATTTAGTGGATATAATAACTTGAATATTTAAGCAAATCTACGAACTTTGGGTGAATGTTCGGGATCATACATAGCGAGGTATGCATTTTTATTTGAGATAGGCTTACTTTCCCTTGTTTAGTATACAGTATGTTCTAACAATCATATAGCTGAAATCAGATCTACCAATCCCAATCTTTGTAAGACACACCTCCTTCCTACACCAGTATTGCCAGATAATTCTGAGAGCCCCAGAGCGAGGGTGGGTCAGCTGGCACTTTGACCAACTGTACCATGTGGTGATGGGCTGGTCTATCAGAGTGAGAACTGAGCGATCTCTCCCATACCCATAGCTTACTCTGACTGTCCCTTTTACTTATATATTTTCTAGATCTCAAGTGATGGCGTCTCTTCCGTGGATTGACCTCCCAATCTACCAAGATTGGAAGCCAAAGCATCACATTTTTCCTGTGTCCCTCAACTTTCTTTTCATAACTGCTGAGGGGCACAAGGCCCTGGGTGGGGCTTTGGTTTCCCGGGCGTTTCTGCACCCTCCTCAGCTCCCTGCCATGGAGTGGCTTCGGTCACCCAGGCTTTATTGTGGTCGGCAGGGAGGGTTCTGTGGGGGCGCTCGGTTATGGCCTTGGCCTTGCTCGGGGCCTTGGGGCTGTTCGGCCAGGCAGCTTGGGGAACAACAACAACAACTGTACCTGAATTTTTGTACATATACTATAGGTTTGACTCCTGTAAGGAGATAAAGAAAACCTAATATTTAGTAGTGGCCCCGTAATCATTGACGAACATGCCTATTACATAAGGCATCCTCTTCAAACACTAATCCGCCGTAGTTTGAATCTACCGCGCAGAGCATTTAAAACTGAGGAGCCTTCATCATGAGCGCACGCGACCTCACTCATGGCTTCAGTCATTATGAATTGGGTTCTCACTACGAAAAAACTTCGTAAAAAATAAAAACAAAAACAAAATAAGAATAACTATCTAATAAGCTTTCCATCATATCGTGGATGTACTTGTGTGGATCTCTGACCAGACGCTGATTCAGGCGTCATTCCTCCTTCACTGACATATCAAGTAAACCAAAATCCTCAATACATCAACGAATGGGAAGGGGACGGTCGGGAGGGCCCCAGTCGTCAATGATTACGGGGCCACTACTAAATATTAGCTTTTCTTTATCTCCTTACAGGAGTCAAACCTATAATTTATTAGTGGCCCCTCCATCATTGACGAACATGCCTGATTTCTAAGACTGGAGGGGGACATTCGTAATCATATCATAACTCTAGAAAAGTAGATAATAAAAACAACCACATAGTATTCTTACTCTTGAAAAATATATTTAATCATTGGCGTAGGCCGAAAATATACAAGAAAAAGGGGTTCAGGCAGATGCGTGCTTCAAAGAAGCCTGCCTGACAAAAAATGGGCAACCCTGAAGATTCTGAACACAGATCTGTAGTTACAAGGCACCCCACTCAACGAGTGGTGACAAAAATAACAAGTTATAAGTTTATATGTGCACATCATAAACCCCAACATAATCGTGGAGATAAATTGCAAAGGATCTCCACTGTTTCTAAAATTAAATTGCTTTCGCAGCTAAAACTACTATAACAACCCCGTTGTTTTTGTACTAACATTGTACTAGCACAATTTCTCTCTGAGAAATTTTCATATCACATTAACCTTACATTGTATCACAGCTCTCATACTCCGGCGGGGTCTAGGGTGTCCTATGTCAACTGACTGCACCCCCCCCCCCCCCCCTTTGTGAAAGTAAACAAAAGTGACTGCAGGGCCACCTAGACCCTCTGCCTTAAAGCTATACATGGTAAGGAAGGTTTGTCTAGAGCAACTGACAAGTATCTAGACAAAAACGTATGATTAGACGCCCACAACTGAGTGGACGAAATATCTTCTACTGAAAAAAATTTCAGGAAACGTAAAGAGGCTGCCCATTTGCGTAAATCGTGGGCCCTACCCACAACGCCGGGATTACTCTCTTTAATGACTTCAACCAGAAGAGAGGCTAATCGCCGTTTAAGTAAGCGTTTACCCGTACTTGCTACCCATAAAGCACCTTGGGGGTTTAGAGGAGCTACTCTCAAATATTTGGTTAGAGCTTGCACTGGACATAGATTATGATGCACCTTTCCCCTTTTTAGTGCTGGCACCGTGAACTCCGAAAACACGTGTGCACTGTGCTCATTCTTGGCTACAAAACCTGGGGAAGGTGCAATGTAAATACATTCGTTAAGTCTACCAAACCTAAGGCAATTAGGTGTGTTGCTCATCGCCGCCAGCTCAGACACTCTGTTCCCGGTGGCCAAAGCCATAAGGAAAACCGCCTTTTTTAAGAGTAATGCAAAGTCTGCAGTATTTTGGTACAGACGAGAGTGAAGTAAAGACAAAGCTTTGTCGAGAGACCAAGTAGGCATGAGCTGACGGGGAGGTGGGCGAAGTTTAAAACAAGCTCTCATAAAACCTGTTTCCTCCGCCACCGGTATGGAGAGACCTGTAAGGTCTAAAAAGGGCACTCTAATCGCAGTTAAGTGATTTTTTAATGTTACCACCGATAAATGTTTCTGCTCAAACAGATAATTCAAATAACTGAAAACTAAAGCCACTGACGGCACATTCTGTTCCGTTCTGATAATCCAGGAAGTAAAGGCTTGCCAATGTGAGTGATACTGTCGTTTCGTAGACTGAGTATATTGATTGATTAATTTATTGGTCACATCTCTACCGTATGGCGCTAGCCACTTGGCCTCCTGAATGTCCATAATGCAAAAGTCAGCGAGGTCGCTAGGTTGCCAATCGTGTCTAAGTGGAAATACCCGACCGGGAGCGATACCGGGTCCGGACACCACGTTTTCAATTGCTGGTACCACAACTGCGCCGGCTATAGGGGCGCGATTAGCGAGACTAAGCCTCGATAATCTCGTTGTTTGTTCACTACGTGGCACATTAGTGACGCATCTGGCGGCGGAAACAAATAGATGGAGCTCCATCTGTTCCAGTCTGTCACTAGGGCGTCTGGCCCCCCTGCCGGCGTTTTCGCCCGGCGTGTGAGGTATAGAGGGAGTTTGTGAGTCTCCTCGGACGCAAAAAGATCCACTTGTGGATGGGAGAGCTCTGCAATCATTAGGTTGAAAATGGGTTGCTTGAGCTCCCATTCTACTGTCGTGCTCTGTCTCCGGGATAGAGCGTCTGCCCAGACGTTCGCTACGCCTGGGAGATAAGATGCGTGAAGGTAAATTTCTAGTCTGTTGGCTAGAGTAAAAATCTCTTCCGACACGTTTAGCAACCCCCTTGACCTCGTTGATCCTTGCTTCTGAATACAGTGAGCTGCATTCAGATTGTCCATTCTGAAGGTCACCGACTTGCCCCGTAAAGCCGGGCCGTGAGCCTGAAGGAAATACTGTACAAGGGGACTAGTAATTCTTTGACATTGATGTGAGAGATTTCTAAGTGGGACCAAAGCCCCTGATTTGATTGAAATTCCCAACCTATTGTGCCTGACGCATCCGTGTCTATCCATACCGTTGGTGGAGGAGAAGTCCATGACATTATTGAGTGCAACGTTTCCCTCTTTGCCCAGACCGCTAGCAAGGTGTGGATTAATTTCGGGATGGGCCATAATTTTCCCGCCGGTAAGAGCGGGAAATATTTGTTGCCTTCCAATATTAATAGTTTTACTTTCAACCGGCCCAACTTGACAGTTAGTTGAATCCAGTTGAGAGAGCCGACCAGAGACTCCCAGACCCTTCGTGTCGTAGTCAGACTGTGAAGAAACATGAACAGTTTCCTGCGAAACCTGTTGCAATTGTCCACACTCTGACTCAGAGTGAGAGCGGCCGTGTCCCAGACCAGCCCTATCCACTGAATTACTCGTGAGGGAACAAGGTTTGACTTTACCAGATTTACCTTGAAGCCTAGAGTTTTGACATGATTTAAAATGATATTGACATGTTTTATGCATAAATGTTGTGTCTCTGCCACCACCAGCCAGTCGTCTAGGTACCACAACACTCTGATCCCCTGTTTTAACAATGGCATCAGGGCTTGCCGGACTAATTTTGTGAATAATCGAGGTGCTAGGTTCAAACCGAACGGCATCCTTTGAAAAACAAAATTTTGGTGCCTGATCCGTAAGGCCAAAAACCTTTGAAATCTTTTGTTGACCGATACGTGCCAATAGGCGTCTGTCAGGTCTAGTGAACACATCCAACCTCCCGGCGGAAGTGTTAGCCTGATTTGGTGTACTGTTAACATTCTGAAAGATTCGTTGTGAATGTGAAGGTTCAGGTAAGACAGGTCTACGACCGGCCTCATCTGTTGATGTTGTTGATGATGCTTTTATTTTATACTAGCCCACTGGGCCTAGGCCCTCTCAAGGCTAGTGGTGGAGGAGGTGGTACAGAGTTTAAAGTCACGTATATGTCAGCAGTTATATGTCATTGTATAAATTTATCGCTCTCAGGAAGTGACGAATAGGGGTGAAATTGAAAGAGTCTGAGTCAGAGAGGATGCCATGTAATGAGGTGTTCAGCAAGAATCTCCGTCTTTCAGATGCATAGACGGGACAAATACAAAGAAAGTGAAAAACAGTCAATGATGTATGGCAATGTTGGCATTCAGGTGGTGGACTACGAGGGGTGGACATCAGGTAACCATGTGTGAGGCGCGTGTGGCCTAAACGTAATCTAGCTAATAGGGTTTGGTCTGCACGTGAACCATTAATTGAAGAGGGCCACAAGTGTATGTCATCCTTAATGGAGCGAAGGTGGCCAGTTAATGGTTGCGCTCTCCACTCAACTCGCCAAGCGTCATAAACATGGCGACGGAGGACAGGGAGCATATCCTCCGAACGCAGCAAAGTAGTAGAGGGTGTACCATGACACGCTTGCTTAGCGAGGAAGTCTGCACGCTCATTCCCTGGAATTCCTACATGCGCGGGGATCCAGCACAGTGTGATGGAACGATTAGCGCACTGTAATTTGTGTATTGTGTGGATGATAGTCTTGACCAATGGGTCCTTGGGGGCAAATACACATAAGGCTTGCAGTGCACTCTTTGAGTCACTACAGATAACGACCCGTGGAGAGTTCCTCGATAATGAAGAGATGGTGCTTAAAGCACCTTGAATAGCCCATAATTCAGCAGTGAAAACCGTGGAGTGATGGTGTAAGGTACTTTGAGACAAGCCATGGTCTGAGACTGCAGCGCAACCCACGGCATCCGCAGTTTTCGAGCCATCGGTGTAAATGAAAACAGCCGGGATGTGATCATCAAGATGTTGCAAAGCGAGATGTCGACGTTGAGATGGGGCTTGGGCATCAAGTTGATCTGCTAAGTGAAAGCAAACTGTAGGGTGTTTTAGGGTCCACGGAGTGATGTGACTAGGAGGGGGAGTTATTGGAGGAACGGTGATACTGTAAGTGGAGAGCAATTGGCGAGACAATAGTGGGAATGGCACTGGACCGGCCTCATCTGAACACTGTCCCTTTTGGGAACCAAAAATAGTTTGGACGTGAATACAGGGTAATTTGGGGGGACCGGGATGATGACATTCTTGGCAATCATTTCCTGGACCAGTGACTCCACCTCTAAAGAAACAAAATTCGCCGTTGTCGGCTGACGTAAGCGAGGTCGCCGGAGCCACTGCCAAGTGATGCCTTTGCGTGCCACCAATCCGTGCCCAAGTGTTTAATGGCCATGCTTGGTGACACGTTCGGAACGACCCAGTTAGCAGACAAGGGTTCGCCGGCTGTACTACCCTCGGGTCCTCCGGCCTTAAGGTTGGCACCGGGAGTGAGAGAGACTCTAGTTTTTTTATGGTGGGGTTGGTGGTGCTGGACGCTTTGCCGGCTGGCTGGTGTTGGCCGACGACTGGCCCTGGCCTGGCTTATGCTAGCCGCGTCCTCTCTGACCTGAAAACCTACTCTGTCTATGTCTGTACTGACCTTGGGGGGAGTGGGAAGACTTAGGCGGAAGAAAGGGTTTAGATCCCCCAGCTGAGCTTTAGCAGTTGGCCTGGGTTTGGGGAAGGTAAATGTAGGTTTCTTAGAAGGGGTGGGACTGTGCTTAAAAGCCTGTGCCATATTGAACACCGTTCGCCACACTTCAGGGGACATTAGAGAGGGAGTAAGCACTGGTGAAATGACCACCTGATTCGCAATGCGATCAGGTAGCTTGCGAACTAAAGACATTCTGAGATCTTGTCTTGCTCGTACCGCCTCAAGCAAGGCGGTGCGTATGTCACCCAAGGATTGGATTGACAACTGGAGGAGCAGTCGCCGGGATAATTCAACCGATCTTCTGGCATCCGCATCTGCGATTGCCTGAGTGGACCGCAGTAAAGACTTAGCCACGTGTTGAGACACTATGTACTGGGAGAACAGGCGAAAAGCTTTCCCCCTGAGCCTAAATTCTCTGTCTAGGTGAGTAGGGGTAGGGGTAGTGAAAGGGTCTTTTAGCTCACAAAGATTAATCTTACGGGCAGCTAGGAAAGAAAACAAAGCTGACGGGACTCCGCCTGCAGACCCTACCGGCATGGAGAACCACGAATGAGTATCTTGAGGGATCTGGTGGGAAGATTTCGAAGTAAATGTGGTTGCAAAGTTTTGAGCCTCTATTTCCCAATCTACCCAAGGTCCTGGACCCAACTGCCCCACCTTCAAAACTGGATTAGCTGCTTCGTCTGTGACGGTCTGTAAATCAAGTTCAGGAGTGAGAGCTGACAGAGTCTTCTATCTATCTATTGCCTGACGCCGTGATCCCCGAAGGGGTGGCCACGAACGAACCGCCCCCATGCACCTCTGTCCCCAGTCAGTCGACGCCCCTCCCCCCAACCAGCACCGCCTTCATTCATGTAGTTCCTCACTCCATCCTTCCACCTCATATTCGGTCTACCTCTCCCCCTCTGTCCCTCCACCTCGCTCTCGTACACCCTCTTAGTCATTCTCTCGCTTTCCATACGTTCCATATGGCCGAACCATCTCAAGTTGTTCCTTTTCACACTTTCCAGCACATCTACCTCCACACCACACCTCCTTCTTACTTCCTCATTAGTCTGTCTATCCCTCCATGTAATTCCGCACGCACTCCTTAAGTAATTCATTTCCACTGCTCTCACTCTTGGTCTGAGTCTCTCAACCAACGTCCATGCTTCGCTTCCGTAAGTCAGTGTCGGGATTACCACACTGTCATGCAAGGACTTCTTCACTTCCATACTGACCACCCTATTTCTTGTTACTGCTTTTAGCGTTCCTACAACCCTCTTCCCCTGTTGTACCCTCTCCCGCACCTCTTCATCCATAGTCCCATCTTTACTCAACACACTGCCCAGATACTTAAAAGAGTTGACGATCTCCATAGCCTGACCGTTCAGCTTCACCTCACACTCTGTGACTTCACCCCTTTCGAAGACCATAACCTTGCTCTTCCCCGTATTTACCTTCAAATTCCGTTTTTCGCACACTGTTCCAAACTCATTTACCAGACCCTGCAACTCCCATTCATTATCACTCATCAGAACTGTATCATCCGCAAACAGCAGTATAGGTAGCTTCCACTCAATTCCCTCCCTTTTCAGCGATACACCAACATCCACTGCTCTTGATAGTATTTCTTTCATAACTCCATCCATATATACAGTAAACAACCACGGGGACATCACACACCCCTGTTTCAAACCAACATTCAGGTCAAAGAACTCGCTCTGCTCACTCTCCACACGTACTGCCGCCTTTGCACCCTCATACATGCTCTTCACTGCTTTCAGCAACTTGCCCTCTACTCCGTATATTCTAAGTACTTTCCACAAACCTTCTCTATCCACTCTGTCATAGGCCTTCTCCAAGTCCATAAAGGCAACATACACCTTTTGTTTCTTCTCCAGATACTTCTCCACAACACAATTCAGGGTAAAAATCTGATCTACACATCCTCTTCCCTTCCTAAAGAGGGAATATCATTAAACCCATCCAGCTTAGACCAGTCTGAAAATAGTTTCGAAGCTGAGGCAGGGGGTAAAGCTGGCTTAGTAGCATACACAAAATAGTCCTGGTGATAATAACTAGGTATAGCCTTGATGTTTACGTCTAGTACATTTCCCAAATTATCCAAGGCCCTTAATTTCTTTGATTTATTGCCTTGGATGACCCACTCACTCGGTACTGGGAGTTCCCCTGACAAGGTAGGTTGGGCTAGCTCTGGTTTAGTGGGGGTCAAAAGGACCCAAGACTCGTCTGGTCCATAAAGCAAGGGCATGGCTACCTTTCTGAGAGGCGCCTTGTCTAGAGGGGGTGGATTGACATCCGTGATGACCCTGACATTTGAAGTTGTCAATGCCGCCGTAGCAGGCCTAGTAGCCACTGATGTTGACAGAGTGGGGGGGTTAGGGATCTTAGATAAAGCAATCGAAGTCATCAGAGGCCGTACCGTAGAACTTGTCGTGGGAGCCCCCAAGTCCATTGTGGGGGTTTCCTGTTGTTGGCCAAAAATTTTAGATAAAGCCTGAGTAAGCAGCCCATTAATTTCTTGCGCAGTAACAAATTGATTTGAAGATGAACTTACAGGTGAATCATTAATATCCTGCGCGGCGTCTAAGCCTGAGCCTGACTCTTGCCCTTCCATCTCCGAAATTATTGAAACCTCGTCTTTCTCCTCCTGAGAAGATCCCTCCGAAGCTGGGGTACCTTGTTGCCAAGACAAGTCAGGAATAGAGGATGGGATCGCCGCGTCCCTGTGGACATCAGCTACTGTGTGACTCGTTTGAGTCGGACGTGGGTGGTCAGACCCTGGCTGAGCAAACCGCCAAACACCGAGGCCCTGGCCTACACTCTCTTGGGAGTCTGACACATTCTCAAGAACTGAACCCCCTGAACTTTCCAATTCCAGGGTTAAAATATTAATGGGTAAATCCTCTTTAACCCTCCGGCCCCGGCTATGTATTATATATATATTCCTCGAAATCCGGGTGTTTTGGCCGAAAAACGTCTAGGCTAGGCTACCGTATATTCGTTAATCAGACTGCTTCCCGCATTCCCGCGCATCCCCAAGCGTAGCTGTGTTATTTACCTGTAGAATGGCATTAAGTAGAGCTCTCTAAGTCAACTGGGTGAGCTGTGATGATGATTTCATTGGAGATAACTTTATGGCCAAACCAGCCACTTTACACCACTTTTCGATACTGAACAACAACATACAGGCACACACGAACAAGCGACGCTCTCCTTCTTGTGGCCGGAGATGCGGAGCGTCGGTCCAGCCGGCTGTTGTTTACATGCGTTGGACCGAGGCGTCGGACCGACGCCTCGCACACGAAGCTCACAGGCTTTCAACCACTGGTACTATGTAGTACCACCCGGGTTCCTGGGGGCAAAAAATAATGGTACACGTGAGTACCAACCGGGTTTGAAGGGTTAAGGACAGGCACCGCACTGGACCCTTGAGACCTAACACAAACTCTGTCTGGGGTAGAGGTACGATGAGAGGCACTAGAAACTGGTGAATGTAGGGAGGACTTTCGTTTGTGTGAATCCTTTTTGGAGGATTTATGGCTACGGTGTGACCGTGAACTATTCTTCGATTTAGAGGATTCATCGCCGTGACCACTGGTGGAACTTTCCGTCCTACTCTTCTTACTCGCCGGTGAAGAGGCAAGACTAGATGACTGTCGTCTGAGAGGTGACCTAGACCGAGATCTCGCCCGAGATGAAGAGGCGGATGCCGGGGGTGTAGGCTCTCGTGGACGTTTGGGTGTAGCCGCAGAAGATACAGAACCCTGACCAGTCTCCGCCGGCTTATGACTCGTGACTCTAGAGGAACGTTTAGGGGAACAGCAATTTGTCCCAAAGAGGGACGTTGTCACATTGAAGTGATTTATGGGCAACAATCGTAGTGTAGGCTGACATCTGTTGCCTTACTTCTCTTAACGCTACTGCCGCGGTCTTATCATTGTCGCAAAGGACCTTTACAGCTAATTGGGAGCAAAAAGAACAATTACGCATAACCCAGAGACCCCTTGAACGGTCTAGACATTTAACACACCTTATGCAAAGGGTATGTGCAAAAATAGGGATACCGGCACAAGCAGGGGTAGTGCATAAAGCAAAGACTGGGGCCACGGTAGCCATGACAGAGACTGGTGGGGAAAACTACCGCCGGGTCTGTATTGGTCCGCCGGAGCCCAGCTCTGGAAAAAAAGAAAATTTCCAGGAATTAATGCTCATAAGGTTAATCCAACATGTACGCACACAAGTGTTAATAACCCACCGGATAACGAGATGTAATGACACAACGATCACAGCTCGCTACGCGGCGTGGTTCAGAATATCTAAACAATCTTTTGAAGAAAGTGAAGAATACCCTCTGACATAATATCGGTCCAGCATGGCGATTATAGTCTTTCTGGTGGTGACTGTCTCAAGATTCAATTTTGGAACAAAAACAACCTCCCATAAAGACGCCGGCCCTTGAAATATTTTTGTATAATAACACAGGGCAGGCTGACACGAGATCTGATTTCTAACGAATTGTCACAAAAAGATCGCCGTAAGTTTGAAGGCGGCGATACCTAAATGTATCACTAAATTAAGTAGTTAAATCGAAATTGAATTTGTAAATTCCTTATTTCCTCCAACTAGGAGCACCCGCCGGGTGTGAAAAAACGACATTAACCCTAATTGAACCTTCAATAGCCGTAAGTATAAAGGCGGCGATACAAAAAGTATCACTTAAAATGGAATGGTTAATTTACTGAATGACTTAGTTGTTTATCCCACCCTTCCAAGGTACACCCGCCGGGTGAGATGTCAAAACGTTAACCCCATAAGTTCCTGTCCCCACTTCTTTGTAAAAGATCGCCGGGGAGGAAAGCCCTTAACAACAGCTAGGTTTTTCATGTGGTTTTGTAAAACCTGGTAGAAAAACAACATAACGTATGTTCGCAAGAACAACGTTTTATAGATGGGAACAGCCAATCCGCCGGGAATCAAAGGGGGCCTGAAACCAGGCACCAACAGAGACGCAGTCCTGGAGAGCCACAGACACCTCATTGCCGGGGACACAAGCCTGTGTTAAAACCACGTGTGGCCCAACACGGCTCTCGGCCGGGTTTTTTTCATGGTGAAACCGAGAAAAAACCCGCCGGAAGGAAACCCACCCCGATCAGACACCATCTGAACGTACACTGGACACGAGGGAAGCCACGCACGACTAACCTAAGTCCACACAATAATCCGTGGAATTAGCCAATACACAACTAAACCAGGAAACAAACATAGTCCGAGGAATTAGCCAATACACAACTAAAACCCGGATACACATGACACAGTAGGGCATATTTATACATAATAAACAATAACACTTGTACATGTGGCAAAGCTACGAGCGGCTGGCTAGGCCTAAGTAGACGGCATAGGAAATGTTGAAATATACACAAAACACTGGAAATATCACAACAGGAACCACCGCCAACACACCACTGTAGCAAAAACTTCCGACAAAGGGAAGACTGACTCGGGACCCAGAAAAAACTTCACGAAGTGAAGAAAAATACACAGGGAACGTCAGAAAGCAAAGCTTACCCTCATCAGAAAGATAAAAGGCAGCAACGATTAATGCGTAAAGAAAGCCGCCTGCATCACAAGCTAACTAACTGTGAAAAAGTTCACATGTCCACAACAGGACCACGAGGGTACATCCGAAATAGATGCCCCAAACACACGACTCAAAATACACTGCACTGCGGGCAACCAGCCCAGGACACTCCTGCTACGCATATCCTAACCTTACTCGATACATCCCGGAGTAAACAAATGAGAAAAAACTCACTAGGGACGCAACAAATGCGGAACCAGCGGAGCGTGGGGAGACACGTCCGGGCAGGCTGAGCGCAGAGCAGAGAAGGAGGAATGACGCCTGAATCAGCGTCTGGTCAGAGATCCACACAAGTACATCCACGATATGATGGAAAGCTTATTAATTAGTTATTCTTATTTTCTTTTTGTTTTTATTTTTTACGAAGTTTTTTCGTAGTGAGAACCCAATTCATAATGACTGAAGCCATGAGTGAGGTCGCGTGCGCTCATGATGAAGGCTCCTCAGTTTTAAATGCTCTGCGCGGTAGATTCAAACTACGGCGGATTAGTGTTTGAAGAGGATGCCTTATGTAATAGGCATGTTCGTCAATGATGGAGGGGCCACTAATAAATAGTAATCTGAATGTTTATATGAGGTGCAAGTTTCTACAAACTCTCCAAGGTTTCAGGAAGTTGTACACACATACATTTTTAAGTACACCACCGGTACCTGTACCGTCTTTTTATTAAGTATTTTGTATTTTTGTCACAAAAATAAAAAAAGTTAGAGCTCTAAGTAATGGGTTTATTCTCATCCTATTTTTATTGTTAGTGGTGTTGATATTTATCACAAATGTCCCTTTCCAGACTTGTGATATCAGGCATATCGTTAATAATGGAGGGGCCACTAATAAATTATAGGTTTGAGTCCCGAAGGGAAGAATGAGAACCTAATATTTAGTAGTGGCCCTGGAATCATTGACGATTTCAGCCCTCCTAGCCATCCCCTTCCCATTCGTTCTGATGTTATATTAGTTAAGGAAGAAGACGCGCAGCGTCTCAATGCAAACCCACGCTAGGAAAAACATCTGCACTACGGGAAGCGTAAAACAGACAAGAGTTCTAATCTTTTTCTTTTATTTATTTTTTAATTAGTTTTTTCGTAGTGGCATCCGCATCGTAAGGACGAGTCCGTAAGTAATTATGAGCGTACGCTTACGATGAAGTGGTCTCTACGCTCCGGGGCGGGTGATTTGAACAGCTGACTCTGGAGTTCACAGAGAGCCATTACTGTATAAGGCATATCGTCAATGATTCCGGGGCCACTACTAAATACTGTATTATGTTTTCATTCTTCCCTTCAGGACTCAAACCTATATGATAAATTTTTCCTCACAAATATGTATATGCACGCATGCTCCAGCGGTGGATTTGTTGCTTGAGGCTCTCGAGGTGATAAACATCGAACAAAGCAACGTAAAAGACAAATTTTCACCATTCTCAAAGTGAAATAAGGTATGTGAATGTGATATTTGGTTGGTTATTGTATGTTGATTAGTTACAGAGATAAATCAGGTATGATCTGCATATTTTTGCCAAATATGCCTGGATGGGGCGATTGGGGCGTAAATGCAAATGCCAGAACGGGGAACTTAAATACAGTACATTACATTAACTCCTTTCCATCCCTCTCACTCTTGATTTATGTCTCGAACAGAGTCCATGATTCACTCCCGTACGTCGATGCCGATATTATCACATTATCATGCAGTAACTTCTTTAATGTATAACTAACCTTTCTTTAAGACTTTTCTGCAACTCCTCAGCTCGAGATATAACTCGGACCGTTGCCTTAGGGTCCAGGAGCCCATCATAATATTTCTTGTTGCTCTTGTAGTCTACTGTCTGTTGTATAGTCTGAAAAATTATCAAAGAAATTAATCATAACTTGATAAGGCATAACTGAATAATATTTTGTAATGAATAGGTAAAGAACAAACAAGAGAGCGGTCGAGGCGATGGTGGGAGGCGGACGCATTTTTTGAGGCTCCGGCATATTATCATGGGCACGATTAAGTATAACGGAATTTCGAATACATACTAAGCGAGCGAGGAGAGGAAGGACTAGTGAAGGGTTTTGAAGATAAATTGGTGTGGTGGAGGGGTGAAAAGAGTAGTGTAATCAACGGGTCAGCTGGAGTTGTAGTGAGTGTAAACAAACGGCGGAACGGTGGGAATTTCGGAGACGGAAGAAAGGTTAGGACGGTTTTGTGGGTTTAGGAGCACAGATAAGAAGGTAGAAGAGATTTTTAATGCTGTGAAGGATTTGGAAAAGTGGAAGGGGGACATTGATGAGAAAATCAAGGTTTTGTGCGAACTATGTGGTGCGTCGGGTGGGGCAGGGAATAGGCTTAGTGAAGGAAGCGAATGTAGGCCTATTTCGGAAGTTAATGATAACCTAGAGATGATACTAAAAAGGGTAGAGGATTTGGGAGGAGAGAATATGGCATTAAAGGAGCAGCTGAAGGAATACGAAGGATGATTCAAGGAAGTGAAGGAGTCAACTGCATGGACGGTGGTAGGTGAACAGAAAGTTAAGGAGATTCAAGGAAGTGAAGGAGTCAACTGCATGGACGGTGGTAGGTGAACAGAAAGTTAAGGATTTGGAGGAAATTGTGAAAGAACAAAAGGAGGAAATGAACAAGACAAAAAAAAGTTTTGAGAATGCAGTCGTAGGAGTCATTGAAGAACAAGGAGAGTGTCGTGAGGGAGGCCATGGACAGGGATAGAGGTGTAATCATGCATGGAGATATAGAGGCTCATATGAATGATAATGGAGTGAGAAAAGTGAGAGATATGGAGAAAGTGAAGGAGGTCATGAAAGCTGTTGATGTAGATGGATGTGGATGAGATGGGCAGGTGGAGGAAGTCAGTAGGATAGATAGATATAGAAGGGGGGAGATGAGACATATAAGGGTACAGTTTAAAACCAGGGCAGTGGTAGAGACAGTGACAAATTTTAGTTGGAGACTAAACACAAATGAAGAACTGAAACATATAAGATTAAAGAAGGATTTGAGCATAGAACAAAGGAAAAAAATAAAGGAACTACAGGAAAAGGCTGATGAGGAAAATGGAAAGTTGGGTGAGGAGGATAAGAAGAAGTTTTTCTGGAGAGTGAGAGACGGGAAATTGAAGAAGTGGTTTATACGAATAGAAGGGAGAAGGAGATCTGGGAGGGAAGAGAATGTGATAGAAGTTGTGGCAGAGGTGGAGAGCAAGGTGGAAGCGTCTCGGGGAGAGACAGGAGAAGAAGCTGCAGACACAGTATCGGTAGTGTGAGGGGGGGAGTAGGGCACGGACAGAGTGAGTGACAGTCGTAGGATGAGGTTGTGCCGGCACGGTACAAAACTGTTTCACTTGTGATCGATTATTCGTATTAGTATCTTGAAAATAACTAATAAGACTTTAAGTGACTATTTGTACTCATTGGAGTTTTTGAAGACTTTAATTTGCTGAGACAATGGTGTTTTATGGTGAACATTGTTGACTCGCTGTTGGTTGAATGGCTGATGCCAGTGGGGTGATGGCGACAAATGCGGAGAAAGAAACATTGTGTTATGTTTGCGTAAAAGGTGATGGGTCCTTTGATAAGTGGGTTGGTTGTGTGACCTGTACAAGATGGGCCCATATCAAGTGTGTCCATCTGACTGGTGTTAAAAATAAGAATTTAGCGAAAATAAACTGGGTTTGTGACCCATGTCTGGCAGAGTTTAAACTTGCCAAACAAGTAATGAAGGAAATGCATGGCCTCAAAGACATGATATATCAAGGATTTCAGGCAATAAAACAAGATTTGGGAAGTCAATTTAATGTAGTGAAGGAAGAGTTGGGTGGAGTGAATGTGGCAGTTGGAGGTGTAGTAGAGGCGATTAATGCTGAGCAAGCAGACCCCGCGGTCAGCAGTTGGACTGAGGTCATCAAGAAACGAAAGAAACCAACTAAGAAGAACCTACTTGTTGTGAAGGCAACTGAGGAAAATGAAAAGGCAACAGATAAAAAGGATGAAGTTTCTCTAGCATTGGAGGGTGTTCAGATAAATGATGCAAGATTCTTGAGTGGAGGGAACATTGTTATGAACTTTGAGAGCGAGACCTTGAGAGATGAAGCAGCCCAGAAACTTGAGAATGTAGAAAAGGTAACCACAAAGAGAGTGAGAAAACTGAAACCCAAGATCATGATTTGTAACGTTCTTATGGAGGAGACCCGGGAAACGATAATCGAGACCCTGTTAAAAAAGAATGAGTATCTTCGAGACATCCCAGAAGTTGAGACTAAGATTGAGAAGATTTTTTGCAAGCCTGCTGCTGGTGGCACGATGGATTACATTTTGAAGTGTGATCCAACTGTTCGAGAATTGATTCATAAGAATCGAGACAAAGTTAAGCTAGAATGGGGAGTGTACACTGTAAGGGACAGGTATCATGTGTTAATTTGCTATTATTGCCAGAGATACGGACATTTGCAAGAACACTGGTGATGGACCATGTTGCTATTAATGTGCGGGAAATCATAAATCCAAGGATTGTCGGGTGGCTGAAAGGAAGTGCATTAAGTGTGTGAAATACAAGAAACCTGTGGTGAATCACTCAGCGAATGAAAAATGCTGTCCGGTCCTTGAGAGTGAACTAGAGAAGATTAGGAACAGTACTGACCCGTGTTAATACACGGGAGACTTGAAAATTAAATGTGGCCTGTTGAATATTCAATCAGTGGGTAATAAAACTTTGAGCATTCGTGACCTGATAAAGGATGATGGTTTTGATATTTTGGCACTAACCGAAACATGGCTAAATGAATGTGATAATGCTAAAATTCAAGAAATTACTCCAACAACGCATAATTTTCTGCATATTCCAAGGAAAGACAGGCGAGGAGGTGGAGTGGGAATTTTTCTTTCAAACTCATTTAAGAAACTCAAGGTATATGCTACAGAGAGGATGGAGAGTTTTGAACATATGCAGGCTGGTTGTGAAATAGGTGGGAAGAAATGAACTTTTATTGTAGTGTATAGACCACCAAATTTGAGTACCAACTTATTCATTCAAGAATTTAGAATGTATTTGGAAACGTTAGATATGGTGAGCGCAAATGTTTTTATCTGTGGTGATTTTAACTTCTGGATTGAAGATTTAAGTGCTCGCTATACTATGGAATTTATGGAAATGATGGACTCATTCAATTTAGTCAACAAAGTGGATGTGGTGACATCAATTGGAGGGCATATATTGGACTTAGTGTTTTGTGATATTGGCTCTGATCTTGTCCAAGAAGTGTGTGTACTCACCTAATTGTACTCACCTAATTGTAGTATACAGGATTTGAGCCAAAGCTCGTGTTGTCCTATCTCTCTCTCTACATTTATCCAATTTTGCTTTAAAAGTTTGGATATTTCTTGCTCCCACCACCTCCCCATCCAACTTATTCCAACAATCAATGCTTCTATACGGGAAGCTGAACTTTCTTACATCAGACTTACATACAACTTTCCTCAACTTACATTCATGACCCCTGGTTCTTCCCTCGTCCCTCACCACAAAATCTCCCTTGTCAATCTTCTCAAAACCTTTCACACACTTAAACATCATGATCATGTCACCTCTCTCTCTACTCTCCCTCAGCATTGGCAGCTTTAGCCTCTCCAATCTCTCCTCGTATGGCAGGTCTGTAAGGCTAGCTATCATCTTAGTGGCAACTCTCTGAACTCTTTCCAGTTTTTTATTATGTTTTATAAGGTGTGGAGACCACACCACTGCTGCATACTCCAGTCTTGGTCGTATTATTGTCCCTATTATTTTTGCTAACATCTCTTCATCTAAATAATTCAGAGCAATTCTCATGTTAGTCAACACTGCATAGGTTTCACCAGTTGTTGTTGTGGTTGCTGTTCCCCAAGCTGCCTGGCCGAACAGCCCCAAGGCCCCGAGCAAGGCCAAGGCCACAACCGAGCGCCCCCACAGAACCCTCCCTGCCGACCACAATAAAGCCTGGGTGACCGAAGCCACTCCATGGCGGGGAGCTGGGGAGGGTGAGGAAACGCCCGGGAAACCAAAGCCCCACCCAGGGCCCTGTGCCCCTCAGCAATTATGAAGAGAAAGTTGAGGGGCAAAGGAAAAAAAAAGGAAAAATTTATTTTATTTATATGCTGTTCAGATGACAAGCTGTCTTCCACAACTACCCCTAGGTCTTTTGCTTTCACAGCTTTACTAATTATTTCATCTCCTATTTTATATCCCCAAGAAGGTCTATATTTACTTTTTCCCATCTCAAGAACCTGACACTTACTCGTGTTGAATTCCATTTTCCAAGTTTGACTCCACTCATATAATTTATCTAGGTCTCTCTGTAATTCTTCACAACTACTCCTACTTGTAATATGCTTCATTAATTTTGCATCATCAGCAAACATAGATATATATGAGCCTATTCCCATTTGAAGGTCGTTGATGAAAACCAAAAACATGATTGGGGCCAACACCGATCCTTGAGGCACTCCGCTTTTTACCCTTTTCCACGAGGAGAACTTTCCTTTTATTACTGTTCGCAATTCCCTCCTAATTAAATAGTTTGCCATCCACTTTAATAATACTCCCTCAACCCGCCCCACAGTCCTGAGCTTCCACAACAATCTCTTATGAGGCACCTTATCAAATGCCTCCTTGAAATCTAAGTAAATACAATCTACCCACCCCTCCCTCCCTTGTACAATGTCAATTACCCTATCATAGTAACTCAACAAATTTGTGGTACACGAATGACCTTTTCTGAACCTGAACTGCTTGCTTGAAATTATTTCCCTCTCCTCCAACATACCCACCCATCTTTTTCTAATAATCTTTTCACAAAGCTTGCATATAACTCGTTAAGGATACCGGTCGATAATTTAGCGGGTCTTCTTTATTTCCACTTATATAAATATATTGGAGTTATATTTGCTTGTTTCCATTCTAAGGGAAGTTCCCCCTTGTTTAATGAGTGTTGAACAATATTAAAAATAGGTCTCACTTGTTGTTCAGAACATTCTCTTAATACCCATCCTGCAATGTTATCTGGGCCCATAGATTTTCTCACGTCCAATTCTTCCAACAATTATTTTAGTTCATCCTTGTTGACTTCTATCGACTCTAGTCCCTGTATCTCGTTCAATTCCACCACAGGTTCTACATCGTCATCCTCCTCCACAAACACGGATGTTAATGTATCATTCATAATTTCACACATACCCTCTGTGTCTTCATATAATTGACCCTCTACCCTAAGCTTTGTTATTTTGTCCTTTATTTTTGTTTTGACGTTGATATAACTATAGAACAGTTTGGGTTCTTTATTACATTTGTTTACTATATCTTTTTCAAAGTTCTTTTTCTCCTCTCTTATAGTCTCGACATACTGTAGTTGTTTCTAGCATTCTTATACTCATTCCATTTTTCCTCAGTGTGTCTCCTTCTCACTTTATTCCACTTTTTAGTGGAATATTTTCTATCTATTTACGGATTTTTTAATCTTCTCACTTTTTTAGTGTGGAAGAGATATGTCGTATTTTCTCCGGTTCATAGGCTGGTAACTTTTGTAATCCCTTTTATGAAAGACTCAAGACAAACTAAAAAGATTAAGTTTAGATTAACCCTCTGTTCCCGGAAGGGCTCTTGAACGCCCATAAAAAAGCATACACGAGCTACCCGGAAGGGCTCTTAAACACCCATGAGGTCAAAGCCTGTGAGCTTGGTGTGCGAGGCGTCGGTCCGACGCATGTAAACAACAGCCGGCTGGACCGACGCCCCGCATCTCCGGCCACAAGAAGGAGAGCGTCGCTTGTTCGTGTGTGCCTGTATGTTGTTGTTAAGTATCGAAAAGTAGTGTAAAGTGGCTGTTTTTGCCATAAAGTTATCTCCAATGAAATCATTCTCACAACTCAACCAGTTGACTTAGAGAGCTCTACTTAACGCCATTCTACAGGTAAATAACACAGCTATGTTTGGGGATGCGTGGGAATGCGGGAAGTAGTCAGAATAACAAATATACGGTAGCCTAGCCTATACGTTTTTCGGCCAAAACACCCGGGTTTCGGGGAATATTTATGTTATGCGTAGCCGGGGCTGGAGGGTTAAAGAGAGACTTTATTCCGGAACTATTAATAACCTCAGTGATCCAAAGTTTATCTTTAACCCTCCTGGCCCGGTTGTCATTTTAAAATGACACCACCAATTAAGGGCAGGAGCCCGGGTGTCATTTTAAAATCATTTTATCTCCTGATAAGGAGGACATTTGTGTCACTTGACGAAGAAATCTTCAGGAATCTATATACAGCGCTGGTTAGGCCGCACCTGGAATATGCAAACCAGGTGTGGGCTCCATATATGGTAAAGGATATAGAAGCAGTGGAGAAAGTGCAGAGGAGAGCTAGCAAGCTGGTACCAACGTTGAAGAACGCGGGCTATGAGCAGAGGTTGAGGACACTGGGGCTTCCGACACTGGCATATAGGAGAAAGAGAGGGGATATGATAGACTTTTAAGATAGTTTCAGGAAAGTACGATGAGGATGTGTGTGAAGGTATCTTCTTGATGCGGGAGGGAACAAGAACGAGAGGACACTCTAAGAAAATTTACAAAGAAAGAAATAGGCTTGAGAAGGCAAAGAACTCATTTTGTGATAGAGTGGTAAATGAGTGGAACGCACTGCCCCAGTATGTAGTCGATTCCGAATCAATAAGGGAGTTTGAAAGTAATCTTGATAAAGCATGGGGAAGACAAGATTTGAAGTTTGATTATAAAACAAAAATACAGAATAGTAAAAATGTTGCGTCTGCTACCGCCGCCGCCAACACCGTGAACGACCGCAGCAGTGCAAGTACTGGTACTGAGCTGGATACACAGGCATAGTTTGCCTTTTTCCAGAGGATCTACTGTAAGAAACTGTAAGAAACTGTAAGTAAGCTTGAAAGCCTATTCAGCTTGGTCTGAACGCCGTGCGTCCGACGCATGTAAACAAAGCCGATCGTTACGTCACCGCACCTCCGAAAACAAGAAAGAGAAGACTCGTTTGTTATTGTATGTCTGTATGTCGTTGTTTCAGTAGTGAAAAGATCGTCATATTGCTAACATCGCCTGCAAGTGCTCTCCACTGAAATCGTCATCACAACTGAACCAGTTGACATAGAGAGCTCTACTCAACGCCAGTCTACAGATTGGAAACCGCACTACATTTATAGATGCGTGGGAAATTTCTAGCAGTTAAACTAAACAAAAATACGGTAGCCTAGGCCTAGACGTTTTTTGGCCAGATCGCCCAGGTAGCCCACACTGTCATTTTGAGAGCCTGCCCGGGCCAGGAGGGTTAAAGAGGCATGAAACTTGTGACCATGAATACGGGAAACGTGAGGAATGTGCGATATGTCTTTCTGGATTATATAATGGTACTGTCAAGGAAAAGTATAATGAAATGTGCCCTATGCTTGAGAAGGAAATTGTAGTGATAGACCGTGTGCCGTAGTTTAATGCCGAAATATTACGAGCGAAAAAGGAAAAAAAAAGAAAAGAGAAAGACTATGGCATAGGCTCTGGACAGATATGGCTAGAAGAGACTATCAAGACACAAGAAATGAAGAGAATAGACTTATAGTAAAAAGGAAACGTGAATATTATAGACAAAAGACCATGGAGGCGGGAACAAATATTAATAAGTTATATACAGTACTAGATAATTTGACGGGAAACAAAAAGAAAAATAAGTTACCCGAGGGATTTTCAGATACAGTGCTAGCAAATACATTTTTAGACTTCTTTGACAATAAGATTAGGAATATTGTTGAAAACTTTAGAGCAAGCGGCGTGCAAGGACCGTCCTCAGCCAGTCAAGTTCCAGAGAATAAGTTATCATGTTTTCGGACAGTCGACCGGAGTGTGGTAAAATCTATTGTACATAGAGTGAAATATACGTATTGTGAAAATTATCCTTTACCTGTGAGTGATATAGTTCATAGTAAAAATTTCGATGGAATTATGGATATAGTGTACAGTACAGTAAAAGTCTGTTAATCCGACGACCGATGATTCGAATCTCCCAATAGTCCGAATTTTTCAATTTGAGGCCAAATCCGAATTCACCCGATGGTCCGAATTTCAAGAAATCCCAAAGTCCCCTTTTTGAGGCATTAGTCCACTCAAATGACACATAATGGAGCACACACATATCATATGTTCATGAATTCACTTTAAAAGTTTACCATTGTCATTGTAGCCTATTACCTACTTCAAAACATTCAGATTAATGGTCAAAGGAAGCTACTGATATAAACGTAAACACCTTCTTCTTCTTCTTCTTCCACATCGTCTGCTAGAGAGTTTGGTTTGCTCTTGAACGCATCCTTGGGACGCTCCGATGCGCTACTGGCTTGCACCGCATTTTCTGCAAGCGCATTCAGTCTTGAGCTTGAAAACGCACCTTTGGACGTATTAGTCTTGAGCTTGAAAATGCACCTTTGGACGTTCCGATACGCTACTATTTATAGTTCAGTGATCGGAGCGTCCCAAGGGTGCTTTCAAGACAACAAGACAAGGGTGCTTTCAATACAATATAATATAACAGAGCACGTCACAAAAGGAAAATCACAAAATGAAAATTACAAGAACCTCTCAGGGAAGTGCCGTTGTTAAGGCATTACTTCCCGAACCACATCTGATCTGATCTTCAAGAGCAAGACAAACTCGCTAGTAGACGGAAGAAGAAGAAGACGTTTATATCAGCAGATTCCTTTGACCATTAATCTGAATGTTTTGAAGTAGGTAATAGGCTACAATGACAATGGTAAACTTTTGAAGTGATTTCATGAACATATGATATGTGTGTGTGCACCATTGTGTCATTTGGGTGGCCTAATGCCTCAATGTTTTCGTCATACACAGGTTCATAGGGGTAAAGTCCGATAATCCGAAAAATCCACTAATCCGAACGAGGGCCGGTCCGCTGCCCTTCGGATTAACGGAAGTTTACTGTATTACTAGATATTGTAAATCTAAGTACAGTCGAAGCTCGCATAGGCGGACCCCAGTTGACCGGACTTCGGTTTATGCGGACCCAACAGCCGATGCGGACAAGTCCCCAAAAGACCGGACAAATCGGGCAAAAGACCGTTACTTTAAAAGTTGTCCGGTATTTTAATAGTTCGTGTTTGTCTATCGCTCACTTCCCCCTCTGCAACTCTCATTCTATCTATCTATCTATCTATCTCTCTAATGCATCTACCTAACTCCCTTATACATTAACATAACTAGGCCTATGTCTTATTTGGTCATTTTTTAATCTATGAGTCAATTCTAATACGATGGAATTGAAAACAATATTACCCTTCTAACACACAAATAATAAAATGAAAACGAGAGTAAATAAAAATGTCGCCCCTTTGTCTTTCAGAAACATAAGTCCGTCTCATATATGTTAGTATTTTATCGCTCGCTCGCCCCTAGCCACTCTCTCTCTATCTATTTATCTCTCTAATGCATCTAACTAACTCCCTTATACATTAACATAATTATGTCTTATTTGGACTTTTTGTAATCTATAAATCATTTCTAATGCGATGGAATTGAAAACAATATTATCCTTCTAGCACACAAATAATAACATGAAAAAGAGTCAATAAAAAAAAAAAATCTCCTTTGTTTTTTCAGAACCAATTAAGTCTGTCTCATAATAGTTCGTGTTGTGTTTATTGCTCACTCCCCCTCTGCAACTCTCTTTCTATCTATCTATCTCTCTAATGCATCTACGTAACTCCCTTATACATTAACATAACTATGTCTTATTTGGACTTAACCCTCCAGCCCCGGCTATGTATTATATATATATTCCTCGAAACCCGGGTGTTTTGGCCGAAAAAACGTCTAGGCTAGGCTACCGTATATTCGTTAATCAGACTGCTTCCCGCATTCCCGCGCATCCCCAAGCGTAGCTGTGTTATTTACCTGTAGAATGGCATTAAGTAGAGCTCTCTAAGTCAACTGGTTGAGCTGTGATGATGATTTCATTGGAGATAACTTTATGGCCAAAACAGCCACTTTACACCACTTTTCGATACTTAACAACATACAGGCACACACGAACAAGCGACGCTCTCCTTCTTGTGGCCGGAGATGCGGGGCGTCGGTCCAGCCGGCTGTTGTTTACATGCGTCGGACTGACGCCTCGCACACGAAGCTCACAGGCTTTCAACCACTGGGCGTTCAAGAGGCCTTCCGGGTACCTGTTATATGCTTTTTTATGGGCGTTCAAGAGCCCTTCCGTGGTGAGAGGGTTAAATATAAAAAGTAAATAAAAATAAAATGCAATGGAATTGAAAAATATAATATCCTTCCAGCACATAGATAAACAATACATAAGATAGTCAAAATATTTCAACCCCTCTTGCTGTGCGAGGCGCCGAGGTTCAGGGACCGAAGATTTACGGTCGATAGATTTTTTTTTTTTTTTTTTTCCCCCGGTATACACAAAATGATGGGGAAATATTGTAAAATGTTTTTAATTGACATTTGTGTCGTTTTGCTGATTATGAGTTGGTGAAAAAAAAAATCTTTAATTCCATCATATCGGAAATGATTCACAGATTATATAGAGACCAAATAACACACTTTTAACCTAACAAGTGCGCATGGGGGTAATTGAAAACGTCCCCCTGTGCTGACGTATTTGAGGTGTTTCCGTCACTAAAATATTCATTGTACCATTAATAGCATTAATAATTATCCATATGCGCCTATTATGGGTTGATTATAAAGGTATTAACCTGAAACACTTGTGGACGTATGTGTGGGGAGGAGGCTGTGGATAGCCAACACCTTCTTCCGACACAGAATGATCCACAGGTACACGTGGAAACGGATGTTGACAATGAAGGATAAGACAGTGGTGGAACGAAAGTCATTGATTGATTATGTATGTGTGGATGAACGAATGAAGAAATCTGTGATGGATGCTAGGGTGTATAGGGGTATTGGAGGGGGTCTGTCTGATCATTATGTAGTGGTAGCTAAGGTTAGGATACAAAAGAAGTGGGTGAGGAGAGCGGGAGGGAGGCGAGAGGAGGGTGAAATGGTGAGGAGGGTGGAGAGGTTGCAGGAGGAGGAAGTCAGGGAGGAGTACAGGAGAGCAGTGGAAAGATGACTAGGTGGGTTCGACCTGGAAGTTATGGAGGAAGTGGAGGAGATGAGCAAGGTGTTTAAGGATGAGATCTGTGCAGCATGTGAGGAGGTGTGTGGAGTGAGGAGAAGAGGGAGGGGAGTGAAAGGTACAGCATGGTGGACAGAAGAGGTAAGAATAGCTGTGGAAGAAAAGAAGAAAGCATATAGAGAGTGGTTGGGTAGTAGAGGGAATGAAGATTCCGAGAGACAGAAACGAGCGAGGTACGTGGAGAGTAAGAGGGTGGTGAAGAGAATAGTGAAGGAAAGTAAGAGAAGAGTAGATGAGGAATTTGGAAGGAATCTGAGTGTAAAATGGAGGGAGAGTAAGAAACTGTTCTGGAAAGAAGTCAAGAAAGTTAGGGAAGGTAGCAAGGGAAACAGTAAGGGTGTGAAAGATAAGAATGGGAGAATGCTAGCCGAGAAGCAAGAGAGAGTCGAAAGATGGAGGGAGTACTTCAGTGAGTTGCTAAATGAAAGGAATGAAGAGCCAGCAAACATAGCTGGATATGGTATGGGAGGGAGAAGAAGAGAAGTAGTGGAGGAGGAGGTAGGGATCAGGAGGTCAGAAGTGTGGGAAGCCATGAAAAGAGTGAAGTTGGGGAAAGCACCAGGAACAGATGGAGTGTGTGGGGAAATGTTGAGGTATGGTGGTGAGATAGTGATAGAATGGGTATGGAAAATGTGCAAACTAGCATGGGAGAAGGGGAGTGCACCCGATGACTGGAAGACTGGCATAATAGTCCCCCTATATAAGGGCAAAGGGGAAAGAGGAGTGTGTGGTAACCACCGAGGAATATGTCTTCTAAGCGTAATAGGGAAGGTATACAGTAGGGTAGTGATTGAGAGAGTGAGAGTGAGAACGGAGAAATGGATAGGCGACGAGCAGGGAGGCTTTAGGAAGGGAAGAGGATGTGTAGATCAGATTTTTACCCTGAATTGTGTTGTGGAGAAGTATCTGGAGATGAAACAAAAGGTGTATGTTGCCTTTATGGACTTGGAGAAGGCCTATGACAGAGTGGATAGAGAAGGTTTGTGGAAAGTACTTAGAATATACGGAGTAGAGGGCAAGTTGCTGAAAGCAGTGAAGAGCATGTATGAGGGTGCAAAGGCGGCAGTACGTGTGGAGAGTGAGCAGAGCGAGTTCTTTGACCTGAATGTTGGTTTGAAACAGGGGTGTGTGATGTCCCCGTGGTTGTTTACTGTATATATGGATGGAGTTATGAAAGAAATACTATCAAGAGCAGTGGATGTTGGTGTATCGCTGAAAAGGGAGGGAATTGAGTGGAAGCTACCTATACTGCTGTTTGCGGATGATACAGTTCTGATGAGTGATAATGAATGGGAGTTGCAGGGTCTGGTAAATGAGTTTGGAACAGTGTGCGAAAAACGGAATTTGAAGGTAAATACGGGGAAGAGCAAGGTTATGGTCTTCGAAAGGGGTGAAGTCACAGAGTGTGAGGTGAAGCTGAACGGTCAGGCTATGGAGATCGTCAACTCTTTTAACCCACCGGCCCCGGCTATATATTATATATATATTCCTCGAAATCCGGGTGTTTTGGCCGAAAAACGTCTAGGCTAGGCTACCGTATATTCGTTAATCAGACTGCTTCCCGCATTCCCGCGCATCCCCAAGCGTAGCTGTGTTATTTACCTGTAAAATGGCCTTAAGTAGAGCTCTCTAAGTCAACTGGGTGAGCTGTGATGATGATTTCATTGGAGATAACTTTATGGCCAAACCAGCCACTTTACACCACTTTTCGATACTGAACAACAACATACAGGCACACACGAACAAGCGACGCTCTCCTTCTTGTGGCCGGAGATGCGGAGCGTCGGTCCAGCCGGCTGTTGTTTACATGCGTCGGACCGACGCCTCGCACACGAAGCTCACAGGCTTTCAAGCAATGGTACAATGTAGTACCACCCGGGTTCCTGGGGCCAAAAAAAAATGGTACACGTGTGTACCAACCGGGTTTGAAGGGTTAAGTATCTGGGCAGTGTGTTGAGTAAAGATGGGACTATGGATGAAGAGGTGCGGGAGAGGGTACAACAGGGGAAGAGGGTTGTAGGAACGCTAAAAGCAGTAACAAGAAATAGGGTGGTCAGTATGGAAGTGAAGAAGTCCTTGCATGACAGTGTGGTAATCCCGACACTGACTTACGGAAGCGAAGCATGGACGTTGGTTGAGAGACTCAGACCAAGAGTGAGAGCAGTGGAAATGAATTACTTAAGGAGTGCGTGCGGAATTACATGGAGGGATAGACAGACTAATGAGGAAGTAAGAAGGAGGTGTGGTGTGGAGGTAGATGTGCTGGAAAGTGTGAAAAGGAACAACTTGAGATGGTTCGGCCATATGGAACGTATGGAAAGCGAGAGAATGACTAAGAGGGTGTACGAGAGCGAGGTGGAGGGACAGAGGGGGAGAGGTAGACCGAATATGAGGTGGAAGGATGGAGTGAGGAACTACATGAATGAAGGCGGTGCTGGTTGGGGGGAGGGGCGTCGACTGACTGGGGACAGAGGTGCATGGGGGCGGTTCGTTCGTGGCCACCCCTTCGGGGATCACGGCGTCAGGCAATAGATAGATAGATAGAGATAGAACAATAAAACGAGTGAAAACAGCGTTTGGATGGTCAAAATCGGAGATATAGCCCGCGAGTTGTATAATGTATGGGTGAGGCAAACTGCTTTCCCGCCAATTTCCCCCAAGGCCACTGAGACACAGTCAATCGATACTCTCTCTCTCTCTCTTGCACTCGCTTGCCATCAGTGATGACAACACCCTGCTTGCAACTCGCTAATGTTAGCACGAAAATATACCTCAGAATAAGGGAATAATAGGGAAAATAGGTGATAACTGAAGGAGAGGAGGAAAGTGGGGAAGGAGGGGAGGTAGAGGACTGAGATTTTGCATGGCCCAGGGGCCAAAAAAAAATAAAAAAATAAAAAAATAAAAATAAAAAAAATAATTTGTTTTCGATGTCAAAAGTTGATTTTTTATTTTACTTACTCTCAAGAGTCTTCCCGCAGTCCGCCGGGGGAACTCTTAAGAGTCTCCCCGCAGCTCCCGGGTTAAGTGTGTTCAATAGTTTTGCATTATCAATAGGGTGTAGCATAAGGCTTATCAACATCATCACAGTAAGGTTGAGGCCGGGACGGGGAGGGGAGGGAGTAGGCCTACAGTGGCGGGGATGTCCTTCATTTTTTTTTTCTTTCTTTTTTATGTGAAATTTATCAAATTATAAATATGCGGTCGGGGTTGAGGCCGGGATGGGGAGGGGAGGGAGTATTGAAACTATTGTTTTTCCCGAGTCTGAGAAGAGGGCGATTGTGAAGCCTATAGTAAAAGGTAATATTGGATGCTCAGTGCCTTAGTTCTTTTCAACCAGTATCCAACTTGACATTTTTGTCTAAGATAATCGAGAATGTAATATTAGACCAGTTGCTGGATCACCTGCAGAAAGTGCGAGTTTTTCCTGACAGTCAGTCTGCCTATAGGAGACTTTACTCCACTGAAACAACGATGTGTTCTGTGGTCAGTGATTTACTTGTATTGATGGATGAAGGAAAGTGTGGTTTTAATCCTGCTTGATCTAAGTGCTGCATTTGATACAGTTGTGCATGATTTATTGCTGAAGGACTGCAGAACTATTGGCATAGATGGTAATGCATTGAATTACCTGAGAAGTTATCTTGAAGATAGAACATACTGCGTACAAATAGGAAGATCGTTCTCTGATATGAAACTTTTAGAAAGGGGCGTCCCCCAAGGAAGTGTACTGGGCCCAATTCTGTTTTGCATATATATAATTGAACTATCACTTTTGCTTGAGAAATATGGAGTTAGTTTTAAATTGTTTGCAGACGATACCTAGTTCTACATGACACTGAGGAATGTACTTAACACTGAAGAAATGTTGAGCAGAATAATGGCGGACGTCAGCAGATGGATGGAGTCTAAGCAGTTGAAACTAAATGAGAATAAAACTCAATGTTTAATTGTTGGAAGAAAAAACGATCTCAGGAGGCTGGATATTTCTAGACTTCGAATCAACGGTAATGTTATGGAAGTGAGTAACGCAGTGAAGGACTTGGGAGTGATGATAGACTGCAATTCATCATTCAAAGGTCAAATTCATCAGGTTTTGAGAATATCTGGGTATCATCTGAGGAACATTGCCTTTGTGAGAAAGTACCTCGATGAAAAAATCACCAGGATGCTCGTTCATAACCATGTTATAAGTAAGTTGGATTACATACATACATACATAAAATTTTAAGACTGAGTGTTCCACACATAAGTGCAGTTTCAGTCTCTTGTCCTAATGGCGGCGTTCCAGGCTGTTAAGGGCTGCTTCACTTGTCAAGTTCTTGGATTTGAGATCGGCGCGTATAGTCCGATCCCAGGTCTTCCTCGGTCCACCCCTTGGTGCAGCTCCCTCCACAATCACAGACCTGCATTTTTTCACCCAATTTTGTTCATCCATTCTCTCCACATGTCCATACCATCCCAGTCTACTTGTACGCATCACCTCGCTAATACTCTTTATACCTAAACGTCTCCTCAGCTCAACATTTGTTATTCTATCCTGTAGCCTGGCCCCACACATCCATCTCACCATTCTCATCTCATTACGCTCCATTCTGTTGACATCCTCTACTTTAACGGCCCATGTTTCTGAGGCATACGTCATTGCACTTCTAACACATGAGGCATACACCTTTCCCTTCAGGGGAAGAGGCATTCTTTTCATGGTCAGGATTGGCATCAATTCTCTGAACTTCCCCCAGCCACACCTAATTCTAGCAACAGTGGCAGCCTCGGCCCCACCACCGGCAGAGATGGTATCTCCTAGGTAACAAAACTTGTTCACCAGCTCCAAAGACTCATTTCCAAAATTCACAGCCACAGGATCATCACTTAACACAAGCTCGCCTTTGCACACTACGCACTCAAATTTCACTATTTCTGACTTATCCTTCGGCAGGGGCCCCTTTATTCTACTACAGCGCTTACTCCCATGGTGTACCCAACATCGACAGATGCTACATTGAATTGAGTTAACGCCCACTCCCTTTCCACACACTGCACATGGGTATGCACCGCTCTTTTCCACATTACCTAGTCTCAAACTACAATGCATAACCTTGGTTTTGTTAATATTGACTCTTAAACCCTTGCTCGCCATGCCCTCTCTCCACTCTCTGAATTTGGCCTCAGCATCCTGCATACTGTCAGCTATTAGGACTAAATCGTCTACATAAAACAGTTCCAACGTGAGTCCGCCTCTAAAAGCTCTAGACAGCGCCTCCAAGACCATAATAAAGAGGAGGGGGCTTAACACTGAACCCTGATGGACTCCAACACGGACTGCGAACTCATCACTCAGCACACCCTTCACCCTCACCGAACTTCGCGAATCCTCATACATCCTCATTATTGTAACTCACTCTACTATGGTCTTCCAAATTATCAATTGAGGAAGTTACAACTTATTATGAATAGGGCTGCAAGCTTAATAAAGGGTCTATCTCGTCGGGAGAGAATAACACCAACTCTGATTGATTTACACTGGTTACCAATTAAGGCAAGAATTGTCTACAAATTGTGTGTTATGACATATCAAGCATTGAAGTTTGGAAAACCAGGATATATAAGGAATCTATTAAAAGATTTCCACGTAGATACTGCCATGACATTGAGACACAGTGTGGAGCTGCACAGGCTGGAAGAGCCACGAAGTAATTTTGAATTTGGATTTTGAGCCTTTGAAAAGAGTGCTCCGCGGCTCTACAATAAACTGCCTGAGAATGTCAAGAACAGTGAAAATTTTGAGATTTTTAAGAAGAGATTGAAGACGCACTTATTCACTGAGTGCTATGACTTCGAAGACAAGACCATAAAGCCTGAATTCAAGTGCTAGAATATGTGAGGGCGGCTGCGACGAGCGTCGTGAAAGCGAAGGAGCGCGGCCGAGAATCATCACAAGTAACAAGTAACAGGAGCGGGATGATGTAGCTGCTGAAGGAATGGTAGAAAGATTAAGGATTATGTTTTGCAATATTGATGTGTTTACCCAGGACAAGAAAAGAGAACTGATATGTAGGTTGCAGGAAGAAGAGGAAAAACCTGATGTCATAGCCTTACAGGAAGTAAGACCAAAAAATGCTAGAATTGAAAGGGAACTGGTGGAGTATAGTTTGGAGGGTTTTGAGTTGTATGAGAGGAATGCTATTAGAGCAGAGGTTGGAAGAGGACTGTTTATTTATGTAAGAAAAGAGCTCAAGGTAAATGAGGTGGATATGAGACAGCAGTATTGTGAGTATTTGTGTATTGAAGTAAAATGTGCAAGAGGGTCAATTCTAATTGCCTCTATATATAGAAGCCCAAATAATAGTAGGGAAGAGGATGATAACCTACTGAAAGCAATGGAGGAATTAGATAATAGAGAGAACAAATATAAGATTTTGATTGGAGATTTCAATTTGCCAAAGATCAACTGGGCAAATTGTACTATTCCAGCGGGACAGTGTAGCCTGGAAAACAAGTTTATAGAGAAAGTGAGAGATTGTTTTTTAACGCAACATATTACAGAGATGACAAGATATAGAGATGGGACGCAGGGGAGTGTACTTGATTTGATTTTTAGCAATGAGGAGGATATAGTTGTTGTTGTTGTTGTTGTTGTTCCCCAAGCTGCCTGGCCGAACAGCCCCAAGGCCCCGAGCAAGGCCAAGGCCATAACCGAGCGCACCCACAGAACCCTCCCTGCCGACCACAATAAAGCCTGGGTGACCGAAGCCACTCCATGGCGGGGAGCTGAGGAGGGTGCGGAAACGCCCGGGAAATCAAAGCCCACCCAGGGCCCTGTGCCCCTCAGCAATTATGAAGAGAAAGTCGAGGGGCAAAGGAAAAATGTGACGCTTTGGCTTCCAATCTTGGTAGATTGGGAGGTCAATCCACGGAAGAGACGCCGTCACTTGAGATCTAGAATATATATAAGTAAAAGGAACAGTCAGCGTAAGCTATGGGTATGGAGGTGGGAGGGGAGGTGTGGTGGAGTGGTCTTGCCACTGGCCTGGTAATCCAAAGGTCCCGGGTTCAAATCCCGATGTATCAATGGGAAGATATTATTGGGATGGATTTTGTGCTGTACCTGGTATCAGTGCATTACCACAAGCCCACCGAAACGTCAATAAAATACACACATTGTTCCCTGATTAAATAGCACTGTATGAATATTCCCATATATTCAAAATATGCTATAAGGGTGCAATGCCTGGTGAGCTATCTGCTCAACAGGTGGCGTTGTGTGTGTGTAAGTGTGAGAGTCTGAGTGTAGGGGTTGAGACAGTGAAGCACGGGAACGAGGTGGCTTCAGAGATGGGGTCGTTTCGGGCCATGAGTGAGCACCGTGCCTCATGTGAAGGCAAGATGGCAGGTGCTCGTTGTACTCTACGTGCTTCACATGTCTCACTCCCTAGACTGGAACAAGACCTCACAGGCTTCACTGTTCATTGTAAAGTGGTGAATGTTAAGGCTCTCAGCCTATGCCCGAGAGGAAGTAAGTTGGAATATAGAAAAAAAAAAAAAAAAATGGCAGAGATCGCTCAATTCTCACTCTGATAGACCAGCCCAGGATATAGTAGAACATGTCAATGTGGATAGCCCTATAGGTCGTAGTGACCATGCCTGTATAAGTTTTAGTTGCAATATTAAAACAGAGAGGGATAATAGAAGCAATACAAAAATATACATGTATGATAGAGCAGATTAAAATGCAAAACTTGCAAACTAAACAAACCAAAATTGGGACAAGGACAATATAAAGTCAAATTAAATTATCAAAATGATGAGCTGCTGAGAAGGTGTTTGGACATTGACTGGGGGGAATACTTGAATGGTGAAGACGCTGAAGGAATGTGGAGGAAGATTAGAGTTAAACTGGAGAATGCTATATCCAAATGTGTACCAGTAAGGGAATATAAGGATAAAACAAAATTGAGGAAAAGAACGAACCCAGAATTACCAATGAAAAGAAAGCTTTAGACATGGATAAGAAGAAAGAAACGATTGTGGGATAGACTAAATGTGTTAAAAAAGAACAGGGGGTCTAGTATAGAAGCTAAAGAAGTTGATTTGGAACGTAGACAAATAAACAATAAAATAAGGTGGGAGACAAGGAGGGGGGTGAAGGAGAGGGAGAGAGAGATTGCAAAAAACGTGAAGGATAATCCAAAATTATTCTGGAAGTACATTCAGGAAAAGTTAACAAGAAGAGTAGGTATCCCAGAACTGATAGGAGAATTGGATGATAGGAATAGAGCAGAAACTGATAAGGAGAAAGCAGAGGTGCTGGGGAAAAACTTTGGGGAGGTACTAACAGTGGAGTCGGATGATGCAGTGCCTACTATTCCCACCAAACAGGCACCGGCACTAGAACTAATAGAGTTTTCCCATGCTAGAATAAGAAGGGCTATAGAAAAAATTAACAGAAGTAAGTCCCCGGGCCCGCATGGGATACATTCAAGAATCATAAAGGAAGGAGGTGAGATGTTAGTAGAGCCATTACAAATTTTATTTGAGGTATCTTTTAATACAGGACAAATCCCAATGGACTGGAGAGAGGCGAACATAACAGCTATTTTTAAGAAGGGAAAGAGAAATGACCCAGGAAATTATAGACCAGTCAGTTTGACAAGTGTTGTGTGTAAACTAATGGAAACGGTAATTAGAGAAGGAATAATGGAGCATATGAAATCAAACCAACTTTTCAGTGGGAGACATTTCGGATTCTTGCCAGGGAGGTCGACAGTACAGTACTACAGCTAATTAAGGTGGTAGATGATTGGATGCAAATTCTGGAGGATGGTGATGTTATAGATAGAGTGGTAAATGAGTGGAACGCACTGCCCCAGTATGTAGTCGATTCCGAATCTATAAGGGAGTTTGAAAGTAATCTTGATAAAGCATGGGGAAGACAAGATTTGAAGTTTGATTATAAAACAAAAATACAGAATAGTAAAAATGTTGCGTCTGCTACCGCCGCCGCCTACACCGTGAACGACCGCAGCAGTGCAAGTACTGGTACTGAGCTGGATACACAGGCCTAGTTTGCCTTTTTCCAGAGGATCTACTGTAAGAAACTGTAAGATAGACGTGGTATATTGCGATTTTATGAAAGCCTTCGATAAGGTCCCACATAAAAGGTTAATAGAGAAAGTTAGAAGCTATAATATAGGGGAGAAATGTGTGAAATGGATAGAAGCCTTCCTGAAATATCGGAGACAGAGGGTACTGGTGAATGGAATAGGCTCGGGGTGGAGGGAAATTAAAAGTGGGGTACCTCAGGGATCTGTGTTGGGACCACTACTGTTCGTTATATTTATCAACGACTTAACTGAAATTATAACTAATGGAAGTGAGATATACCTGTATGCGGATGACACTAAGCTGTATAGAAGAGTGAGGAGTAAGAAAGATATGGGTTTGCTTCAAGGAGATGTGGAGGGCATGAAGGGATGGTCTGAGCATTGGTCAATGCCTTTTCATCCAAAATAATGCAAGTACATGCGGATTGGGACAAGCAAGATAGACAAGGTAGGATACAGTATGTATGAAGCGATGGAGGAAGTTAATGCAGAAAAGGATATAGGAGTAGTGATAGACAATAAGTTAAATTTTTCGGAACATTTAGCGGAAAAGATAAACAAAGCCAATAGAATTGTAGGGCTGATAAGGAGGACATTTGTGTCACTTGACAAAGAAATATTCAGGAAACTCTATACAACGTTGGTTAGGCCGCACCTGGAATATGCGAACCAGGTGTGGGCTCCATATATGGTAAAGGATATAGAAGCAGTGGAGAAAGTGCAGAGGAGAGCTAGCAAGCTAGTACCAACGTTGAAGAACGCGGGCTATGAGCAGAGGTTGAGGACACTGGGGCTTCCGACACTGGCATATAGGAGAAAGAGAGGGGATATGATAAGAGACTTTTAAGATAGTGTCAGGAATGTATGATGAGGATGTGTGTGAAGGTATCTTCTTGATGCGGGAGGGAACAAGAACGAGAGGACACTCTAAGAAAATTTACAAAGAAAGAAATAGGCTTGAAAAGGCAAAGAACTCATTTTGTGATAGAGTGGTAAATGAGTGGAACGCACTGCCCCAGTATGTAGTCGATTACGAATCAATAAGGAAGTTTGAAAGTAATTTTAAAGCATGGGGAAGACAAGATTTGAAGTTTGATTATAAAGCAAAAATACAGAATAGTAAAAATGTTGCGTCTGCTACCGCCGCCGCCAACACCGTGAACGACCGCATCAGTGCAAGTACTGGCACTGAGCTGGATACACAGGCCTAGTTTGCCTTTTTCCAGAGGATCTACTGTAAGAAACTGTAAGAAACTGACTTATTGTATACCGTACACATTTACTGGATAAGTTCAAGTCAGAAACGAAAATATACATGCATCTAGTCCTCAGTTTATTAGATATTTTGTGTTAATTTTCTTTTATTACCGATATGCTTTCTTTACATGATATTGAAAGATACCACATTTCTATCTATCTATTGCCAGATACCTCAATCCCTGAGGGGTTGGCCTTTTACAGCCAGTGTAGGTAAGTGGTACCACACTCACCTCGTGCGTGGGAGGCCCGAGTTCGATCCTCCGCCGGAGCACTGTACTGTAGGTTTATTAATTTGAAAAAGAAATACACTTGGAGAATAATTTCTTTAGTGAATTTTGTAATTTTGATTACACTGATGGAGAGTGAGACGTTATTTCTTTTTGAGTGATTTTGAAAATTACTTTTTTTTACGAGTATCCTGATGGGATTTTTTTTTTTAGTGGTGTTCTTTGGAGAACTGACATAAAGATAAAGAAAATTGTATATACCATCTATGATATTATGTTTAAAAATTTATTTTCTTTTTCACCAACATTTACTGTATATGATGATGTGTGAGTTTTTATGATAAAAATAAAATGTAGTTGGTTTATTAATATCTGAATGTAGGGTACTTGATATAACTTCTATGTGGGGTTTCAATTTTTTTTATTTTTTTATGTGGTTTTCAAAAAAATAAATTTCTCTTGATGGATTTTAGTTTGCCCGTGTGTGGTATAATTTTTCTTGGATGATTTATGCCCGATATTTATTGATGTGCAGGTTATTGTGAATCCCTTTTATCTTGATTTTGTGGGTTTTGAGAATTTGATTGGTGAATTTCTTTTTTAGAGTTGATTTACACTAGGTCAGGTGGTCAGGTGAAGGTATTGAGGGATAAGCCTTTACAACGGCACCTCGTATCTACGTTCTACTTTTCCTATTTTTCTGAAGTGTAAAGAGGAGAGAAGGGGTGTTGGAGAGAGAGGAAGCTGTTGGAGTGGCTTTGTTATGTGTGTTATTAGTCTGTATACGTTGTCGAGGTGTCCCCCGATTGGGAGCAAGCATGTGAAACATACTAGGACGTACTACAACACCCACTAAATGTCCGCCTGGGCTGGGACCGAACCCAGGTCAAGCAGATTCACACGTGAGCGTGCTCACCACTCGACCGCCGGGGCTTGGTTTTTTTTTGCGCAATGGTTTTAATCATGATTTTTTACATAATAGGAAGGTATCTTAGACACACCACGGGTTTATGTGGATTTGTGTGTTTACAGTAAAACCCCGCTAACTCGGACTCTTTTTAGTCGGAAACCCGCACATCTCGGAATGGCATCGGCCTCTTGGAAATGTCCCTGTATATCTCGGAAATTTCCGAGTTGGACGGGATTTGTGTCCGGTTTTCACTTGGTTTTAAGTGATTTTAGGATGAATTGAAGCCTGTGCCTTTTAATTATTGTGTTAATATTAATTACTATGTACTGTACTGTCCCTGAAAATATAATAAGGTTCGTGTTTGTCAATAATATGATAAATTTCACATGTAAAAAAAAAAAAAAAAAAAAAAAAAAAAAAAACATATCTTAATTTTGTAAGAACGCGGACTTTCCTCTTCTAATTCGGAATTTTCCCTCTCTTAGTCGGATATAAGTCAGACTTCGGACATCTCTGAAAATCGGGCTTCTCGGAAGTGGTCTCCCCCCAATTAGTCCGAGATAGCGAGGGTTTACTGTATTATTGATATTTCTTTTTCCTATGGGTAGGATTATTTATTAGTGGCCCCTTCATCATTTACGATGCACCTTAACTTTGTTTATGGCCATTCTTTGAACTCAGACTTGCCTTTCAAACTTCCCGCCTAGGATTGAGAACAAATACGAATGCCACACATCGTGAGCGAAACGCTGTTAAATTATTATGTTACCTCCACCAACCGACTTTACTCCTAATACATTGGACGCTCCATTTAACAGACGTCGATTTAACGGATTTCGCATTTAACGGACTCCAGCTGGTAACGCACAAAGGTTGACATTTTTAGACATATATCGAGTCTACACACAGGTATCGAGTCTACACACACTCAGATGTAACATATAAACTAAACACTATGGTACACAATGCTAATATTTAATAGGGTCCCTTCATCATTGACAACTTCGCCTATTAACATTAATAGTCAACATCCTGCGCCAGCAATTTGAATAACCCGCGCGGAAGATCATGGAGTACTCATCATAAGTGCACGCTTAATTCCCTTATGGGATCGTCGTTTTGATTGGGTACCCTACAGAAAAAAAAAAAATGTAAAAAATAAAAAATAAAAGATAATTTAATATCTGTTATCATATGACTTGCCATATACGTGGATTTCTCATGTTTTGCTTCCCTGATACCAGGCCCCCTAGCGGCCATCTTCGTCCTTCCTTCTTCCGCGTCCCTCCCGATCACAGGGCTCGCCCCGTGTCCGCTTCATTCGACGTTCGCAGAGCTTCTAGCGAGTCCTTACTCATTTGTATATATCTGTGTTGTAGTAACAGGGTTTAGATTAGCTAGCACGGCTGCCAGATTGGTCGGTCCGCAGGAAGAGTGTGTTAAAATAGGGTACCATTGTCACAGGCGTCCAGGAGTCCCATTTGGGTGGACCGCGTGTGTTGTTTTATTTTTGTAGGACGCCTTAGCTGTTGTGCTTACTTAGCTAGAAGGCGACCACGCTACAAGGCATGATACAGACTGTCAATATTGAGGATAGTACATGCCACTTTCTACAATTTAAGGGTCGTCCGGCGGGGGCACAAATGATCTCTCCGATGACTCAGGACCCCCAGCCCTTGGCGGCAGGAGGTTACTGGCGCCATCCAGAACCATCACTCAATGTAATTCTAGAACGGGCTGAGGATGGCAACACCAACGTGTTGTCATCTTCAGTGCCTGATTTGTATTGGCCCCCTATGGATCACGAGGACTCTCAAGAGTTAGCATCACATGAACTCTTGGAGCAGAGTGAGGAGCCGGCGGATCCTATGTTCTCCCCGGCTCCTCAGTCTCTTCCAAGTAATTATTCTGAGGCTAGTTCAAATTCATCCAAAGATCCCTCACGACAATGGATGACTTCGGACCAGGTAAATGACTTATTACATAAGGTATTACAGCAGTACCAACTCCCTGTCTCGTCAGATCAGCCGGTTATTACCTTAACTGCTCCCGCTAGTACTCCTGTGGTGAGACCATTAGATCTTCCGTCAATTTCGACGTCATCCCCTACCCCAGTGGTGGCAACGACCCCAGGTCCTATAGGACCGGCGGCACTAGCTATGTCCAACCTGAGGGTGATTACTGACGTTCAACCGCCCCCCTTAGACAAGTTACCGGTGAGGAAAGGCCCTATGCCTCTCCTCTATGGTGATAATTGCTCTTGGGTACCTGTAGTACCAGAGAACCCCCTTATAGCTCAACCATCTGTGTCAGGAGACCCTCCAGTCCCCATAGAATGGTCCATAGAGATCAATAAGAACCAAAAATTTAGGGCTAAAGACGAGACAGGGAGGGTGCTAGATGTTCTAATAAAGGTGTACCTAGAACCCTTAATCCGGCATATTTTGTGTATTCAGCTGCTCCGGCAGTTCCTTCCGCCACTTCTGCACGACTTTTTGCTGACTGGTCGAAGGCTGATGGCATCAATGATGTCAAGGCCTTAAATGCTCTTACGCCGGAGTTGGCTACAACCCCGGCTCTGGGCCAAGCTCAGAACCCGGTCCTGCAGATGCGGCAGTTGGGAGTCGGCCCGTGGGTGGATTGGGAAATAGAGGCCCAGGTAGTTGCCACTACTATTACATCCAAAGTGTCACATCAAATTCCCCAAGAGAATCACACTTATTTTTCTCTACCAGTGTCCAAAGCAGACGGGGTACCACCAGCCTTACTAACTTTTCTGGCGGCCCCCAAAGTATCATTGCATGCCTTAGATGACCCCTTTTCTCCACCACCATCTGCTCACTTGGAGCGAGATTTTAGGTTACGAAATAAGGCTTACCGGATGTTCTCTCAATACTTGGTGAGCCATCAAGTAGCCGCCTCTCTAGCACGTACGATCTCTGCCATCACTGACCCCAAATGCGGAGAGCCATTGAGCTGTCTCGTAGACTGTCACTTCAAAATGCCATTCAGTCCCTAGGCGACATTAGAATTGCGATTTTGGAGGCGGTACGAGCTCGCCAAGACTTGAGAGTGCATCTGGTAAAGAAGTTGCCGGCGGACATAGGTCGCCGGGTGACACTCTCCCCGGTGCTTACAGCCACCCTTCTTAACACTGAAACTTGGAGCTTCGTCTTTAATTTGGTTAGCGGTTGGAAACAGGTTACCTCCCAAGCTAGGAAGGACACCCCCAAGAAACCCTTTCATAAATCAAGGGGCGGTCACAAGCCGTACCAACCACATCCTAAACAGTCATCTCGAGACCCCAGACCACCCCCTCAGCAGGAAGGTCCTCAGTACAAAACCAAACAAGGTAAACCTCACAGGTATAAGGGTAAGGCCCCATATAAAGGTCATCAGAACACTGCACCAGCCAAAACTAGTCAAGCGTCCGATGCCAACCCACCTCCCCCTCCAAAAAACTAGCCACTCATCCTTCCCACATCCTGGAGTCGAGCTCAAAGACCCGGGATTGGGAAGTTGCTGTGACGTACGATCCCCGGTTGCACCTGGGGTCGTTCCATTCATTCCGCTCAGCCTGGCCCAAGCATACCTGTGCCAGAAAAGTAGTGAGCAAAGGAATTACCTGGCAATGGCTCCGGCGGCCCCGACTGCGTCAGCCGCAGGAATATACCCCAGTGTCTCAGGAGAAGGAGGCTGTGTTACAAGAAATGATTGCCAAACGAGTCCTTATTCGAGTCAACGCATCCCAACTAGTTTTCACGTCACGCCTCTTTTTAGTGCCAAAAAGGGACAGTGTGCAGATGCGACCAGTTCTAGATCTCTCGCAACTGAACAACTTTATAGAGAATTCACCCTTCAGGATGCTGACGATACAGCAACTCAGACTCGCACTCCCGCCGCAAGGTTGGATGTGTTCGATCGATCTCAAAGATGCCTATTGGCATGTCCCTATAAACAAGAGGTTCCAAAAGTTTCTCGCTCTGAGAATCCGACAAGAGACTTAAGTCTGTCAAAGGATGCCATTCGGGCTGAATCTAGCACCAAGAGTTTTCACCAAGCTTGTCAGGCCAGCCCTTTTACCCCTATTAGTTCAAGGCATACAGGTGTTTTGGTATCTGGACGATTGGCTAGTAGTGGCAAACTCGTTAGAATTATGTCAGGACCATGTCAACCGAGTGTTAGCTCATGTACAAGCCCTAGGGTTCAAGGTGAACTTGGCAAAGTCACACCTTGTTCCCTCAAGGACGATTCAGTGGATAGGGCTAATCTGGGATACCGCCGCTCTGACTCTTACACAGAGTGCGGACAACCGCAACAGGTTTCGAAGGAAACTGCTCCGGTTCCTCCACAGTCTGGATACGACCAGGAAAATGTGGGATTCCCTAATCGGTTCTCTCAACTGGATACAATTAACTGTCAAACTAGGCCGACTGAAAACCAAGCGATTAATCCTGGAAGGCAACAAAGTGTTCCCTCTCTTGCCGGAGAAGAAATTATGGCCAATTCCTCCATTAATCCACAACTTGCTCTCGGCCTGGACCAAGCACGAAGTCCTCTACTCAGTCATGTCATGGGTTTCTCCCCTACCTACGGTATGGATAGACATGGACGCCTCGGGGTCCCTGGGGTGGGGATATCAGTCAAGTCTAGGCCACCAGGGACAAGGCATTTGGGGGACAAACAGTCAGTCACATATCAACAAGCAAGAGCTTTTAGTTCCCCTGTTCTTGCTCCAAACTCACAGCACGACTTTGAAGAACAAATCAATAGCATTCAGAATGGACAATCAAACGGCAGTTTTTTGCATTCAGAAGCAAGGCTCAGTGAGGTCACGAGAGTTGTTGAAAGTTTCAGAACAAATTTTTACCCTAGCAGACTCGCTAGGGATTCATCTGCATGCCACATACCTCCCCGGCGTGGCGAATGTCTGGGCAGACGCTCTCTCTCGCCGGCGGAGCACTTTAGTGGAATGGACCATCAAACAGGCGATCTTCAACACGATAATTGCAAAGCCGGCCCGTCCACAAGTAGACTTGTTTGCGTCAACGGAGACCCACAGACTGCCACTCTTTCTGATCCGTCACGGGGTAACCCCGGCGGGGGGACCCGATGCATTGCTGGTGGACTGGAACAAGTGGACCTCGATCTATCTGTTTCCGCCACCAGACTCTATGTTAATGTGCAAGGTCATTCACAAACTAAGGGATTACCGGGGCCGAGTAGCGCTGATCGCGCCGCTCTGGCCGGCCCAGGTATAGTACCGCCAATTGCAACAGTGGTGCCGGACCCCGGTGTCCCTCCCGGTCTCCGCCTTCCACTTGGAAACGATTGGCAACCTTCGGACCTCTCTCAGTTTTGCCTTATGGATATTTTCTCTGCCAAATGGTTAAATAAATTTGGGCCAAGTGTCACTCAAAAGCTCATGAATCAGTACACCCCGTCTACCAGGAGACAATATCAATCACATTGGAAAACTTTTACGACCTGGATTGTGGAATCAAGGCAGACGACTGCATCGACAGCCTTAGTGTTCAAGAGTAAACTTCCGTTAATCCGAAGGGCAGGGGACCGGCCCTCGTTCGGATTAGTGGATTTTTCGGATTATCGGACTTTACCCCTATGAACCTGTGTATGACGAAAACATCGAGACATTAGGCCACCCAAATGACACAATGGTGCACACACACATATCATATGTTCATGAAATCACTTCAAAAGTTTACCATTGTCATTGTAGCCTATTACCTACTTCAAAACATTCAGATTAATGGTCAAAGGAATCTGCTGATATAAACGTCTTCTTCTTCTTCCGTCTACTAGCAAGTTTGTCTTGCTCTTTAAGATCAGATGTGGTTCGGGAAGTAATGCCTTAACAACGGCACCTCCCTGAGAAGTTCTTGTAATTTTCCTTTTGTGATTTTCCTTTTGTGATGTGCTCTGTTATATTATATTGTATTGAAAGCACCCTTGTCTTGTTGTCTTGAAAGCACCCTTGGGACGCTCCGATCACTGAACTATAAATAGTAGCGTATCGGAACGTCCAAAGGTGCGTTTTCAAGCTCAAGGCTAATACATCCAAAGGTGCATTTTCAAGCTCAAGACTGAATGAATCAGTCTTGAGCTTGAAAATGCACCTTTGGATGTATTAGCCTTGAGCTTGAAAACGCACCTTTGGACGTTCCGATACGCTACTATTTATAGTTCAGTGATCGGAGCGTCCCAAGGGTGCTTTCAAGACAACAAGACAAGGGTGCTTTCAATACAATATAATATAACAGAGCACATCACAAAAGGAAAATCACAAAAGGAAAATTACAAGAACTTCTCAGGGAGGTGCCGTTGTTAAGGCATTACTTCCCGAACCACATCTGATCTTAAAGAGCAAGACAAACTTGCTAGTAGACGGAAGAAGAAGAAGACGTTTATATCAGCAGATTCCTTTGACCATTAATCTGAATGTTTTGAAGTAGGTAATAGGCTACAATGACAATGGTAAACTTTTAAAGTGAATTCATGAACATATGATATGTGTGTGCTCCATTATGTGTCATTTGAGTGGCCTAATGCCTCAAAAAGGGGACTTTGGGACTTCTTGAAATTCGGACCATCGGGAGAATTCGGATTTGGCCTCAAATTGAAAAATTCGGACTATTGGGAGATTCGAATCATCGGTCGTCGGATTAACGGACTTTTACTGCTTAGATTATCTGTTTGAGCAGAAACATTTTCGGTCATAACGTTAAAGAATCATCTGTCGGCCATTAGGACCCCCTTCCTTGATCTCACCGGCCTTTCCATACCGCAGGCGGAGGAGAAAGGTTTTATGAGGGCATGTTTCATACTTCGTCCTCCTCCTCGCCAGCTCATGCCCACCTGGTCCCTTGATAAAGCTTTGGAATTGCTACAATCCCGCAAGTATGATCATGTGCCGGACTTTGACTCACTTTTTAAGAAAGCGGTTTTTCTCATGGCACTTGCCAGGGACACCGGGTATCAGAGCTGGCGGCGATGAGCAACGAACCAAACTGTCTCAGGTTTGGGAGGCTGCACGACAATGTGCAAATCGCGCTGTCTCCCTCATTTATTGCAAAAAATTAACATTCAGACCATGTCTTTTCTGAATTTTCAGTCCCAGCCCTCAAGAGGGGCCTCATTCATCACATGTTATGTCCTGTGCAAGCGCTCACAAAGTTTATGAGGGCTGCGCAACCTCGCCAACCAGGTGCTTTATGGGTGAACCGAGCAAGTACGCGTGCTACGAAACGGAAGTTAGCTTCATTACTAGTAGACATTATTAAGGAAAGCAACCCCGGCGTGTTAGGTCGGTCTCACGACATTAGGAAGTGGGCGGTGTCTCTCAGGTTTTTACAAAAAATGTCAATTAAGGATATTGCTAAGACCCAACTTTGGGCTTCCAATCATACATTCCTGACACGCTACCTGTCGGTCGCTCTAGATAAACCAAAGCGTACTTTTGTAGCTTTACGGCAACGGGTACAGTAGGTAGTACAGTCAGCCCCCCCAATACGCGAGAATAGGGGCGACAGGAGGCATCGCGTATTGGGAATCCGCGTATTGTGGACCTAACTTTAAATAGGAATAATTAGATATGGGTGACATCTCTCAATTATGGCCTATTTTCAAAAATTTTGGCCTTATTTTCGACATTTTTGGCTCTACAGTACAGTCTATATCTTATATATAATAAGAACAATGAATAAAAATATGAAACCTTACCTTAAAATTAGTAGTAGATAGGCTAGGACTAGGACCGTAGGACTTCACGATTTTCTCCAACTTCTCCCTCCCTGACCAAATCGTACGAACAGTTTACTCTGACAAGCCTATTGCACAGTTTCCTTCTCCTTTTTTCTTGCTATCCAACACTTCCACCTTCATTTTGTGTGTTATCTTCTTATATTGGCGTGGCATGGCGAAAAAAGTGGCAGGCACTACAAACGTTTGGTCACTCCGCACGGCTATGACGCTTGAGCGGGACTGTGGGAGGGAGGGAGGGAGGGTAAGCGGGAGGGAAGGCAGGCGTATGCCCGTCTTCTTCTTTTTTCAGAGCTACTCCTGGGCCTCGCGAAACGTAGACGTGCTCGCGTATCAAGCGGGAATAGCGGATTTGGCCCCTTCTTAGCTCTCGATTCGTGTATTGTGGTACCACCTCGCGTAATTAATGTTTAATTAATTAATGTTATTTTCGAGGGGTCACTCGTGTATTAGGGTTTTCGCGAATTGTGGAATCGCGTATTGGGGGGGCTGACTGTATGTTTTATTAGTGGTTTGTTTTAAAAAAGGGGGGGGGGGGGGGGGCTGTGCGGAATAAGGCCATATCCCCCCTGTACCCTTGGAGATTGTGATAGATCACGAGCTGTGATAGGACGGGTTCTACAGTCCAGTATTAGTCGTGTTTAATTTTAAGAGAGTTATCACATAGTTGCAACTACAGTAAAAGTCCTTTAACCCTTCGAACCCGGGTGGTACACGTGTGTACCATTTTTTTTTGGCCCGAGGAACCCGGGTGGTACAACACTGTACCATTGCTTGCGTGAGTGCTTTTCGAATGGCGCGCGTACAAATTTTGCTCCGTGGTCACCAGGCGGCGCTACCAGACAGCATGTACGCCAGTCTCTACCCTGCCGCCAACATGGATACTAGCCCAAAAAGTGATTCCCTTGTGTCCGATTCCACACTCCCTGCGACGCCTGCCCATGTTCGTCGCGCCCTAACGCAAATGCACGCACAAGATGCGTTGACTCCCGGAGGTATTGAAATAGCTTTGAGGAGTTATAAACGTGGTGAAGGCAAAAAAAGTGGTGATGACTTGGGCAGTGATAGCTCCGAGTCTTACGAGTCTCACTATAGTGAGGATTTTGACGATATAGAAGAAATCCGTGAAAGAGACGCGCTTTTTCTTGGATTTGAGCATGACGATGAAAGTGATGATAGTACTGAACGTGACATAGTTGTGCAAGGTGATGAGAGTCTAGTGAGAGTGAGCGAATGGGACAGCACTAGGTCGACTGCCAAGTTTAGGTTGAGTGACACGACACCTAGCCCTTCGCCAGCTAAATCCCCATTCAAGATACGTTTCTATAAGAAACAAGTTCTCAAAAAGGCGGCCGCGGCAGCCAGGAAAGAGGCCCTAAAAGTTGGTGAGGGAGCAGTGCGTGAGGGTGCCAGTGAGGCTGCGCGTGAGGCCGAGGTTGACCCGCCATTGTCTTCCTTATCTACCCACGCCACCCAAGTTGCCCCAGGCTCCCGCCATTCTTCCCCACCACCACCAGCACTGCCTAGGGTTGAGGAACCCCCACTTTCGTCCTATTTACCCCCTATTTCCCCCGAGAGGAGACATACTACTAAAGAAAAGGGAAAAGGGAGAAAATATGTCAAAAAAGGAGCTACAAGTAGGCGCTCTTTGTTCGAGGCTCCCGCGGCTTCCACCCCTGCGGCTTCCACCCCTGCCGCTCCCAGCCATACGCCCCCGCAAGTTTCCCCAGGGTCCACCCCACCTCTCCAGCCTACAACAGAGGTTCCTGATGATGTGTTTGACCTCGCATCCATACCTGCACCTACAGACACTGAACCAGTGCTGTCTAAGACTCGTCGTAGGCCAAGGAGCCCCGAACCTCTGTATGAAGATGACAGAGCCTCATCTCCCACTCCTTCCCCACCTCGCCGACCTACACGCCGCCCACGCATCATTCGTTCCCCGCAAGAGTATGAGGGGGGCTCTGAAGATGAAGGGCACCTCACAGACGACTCTGGCCATGATTACCTGGGTCCACCGTCAGGGCAAGATGACGGCTCTGACGACAACGACGATGACGAATTTATGGACATCGACGACCCTCAACCCAGACGCTTTGCCCAGGGCCGTCGTGCTCCTGGCCGCCCTGGCCGCCTGGCTGGCCGCCGGGCTGGGCCTGGGCGCCGTCGCGCTCCTGGCCGCCCTAGGGTTCGTGCCGCCAAAGTTCGTGGGCGTGCTGCCCCCGCTGTAGCTCCTCGTCAGCGTCGCCAGAAGGACGGATTTTATGTTTTCAACTGGCAGGATGTGGCTGCTGATCAAGTCATTGACCCTGATGTAACCCCTTTTGATGAGGTACAGGATGCTCCAGGAGTTACCCCAAGTTTTCCTGCAGGCCCCAATGCTCGACCACATGAGCTTTTTGAGGCTTTTTTTGATAAGGAGGTTACTGACTTTGTCATAAAAGAGACAAATAAGCATTACCAAATCCAGGTTAACTTTTTTGGCAAGGTGACCAAGGGCCACATGAAGCGGTGGACCCCAGTGACTCATCCCGAGTTCATGGTGTTCCTGGCAATCACCATGCTAATGCCTCATGTGAAGAAGCACAGGTTGGCTGACTATTGGATCACCAAAGATCTAATATCCACCCCTGCCTTCGGGAAATACATCTCTCGGGACCGGTACCTCGACATCCTCGGAGCGCTCCATCTTGTCACCAACACCGACATGCATCTCCCTGACAAACTGTGGAAAATTAGGACGTTGTACGAGATGATGAGAGAACGTTTCACGTCCTACTTCATGCCCTTCTGCAACGTCTGTATTGACGAGTCTCTTGTGCTGTTCCGGGGAAAGCTGAGCTTCAGGCAGTACATCCCCTCAAAGAGACATCGCTTTGGTATAAAGTTCTTTGTGCTGTGCGATTGCAAAACTGGCTATGTCCTGGACTTCCTGGTCTACAGCGGGAAGGAAGGGGACGTGGCAATAGACCCCCTCATTGGCTTTGGCGGAGCAGTGGTTCAAGCCATGATGAACCGGTACTTCGAAAAGAATCACGTCCTCTACACGGACAACTACTACACGTCCCCCACTCTCTCAAAGTACCTCCATGAGCGCCAGACGGGGACTGTAGGCACAGTTAGAGCAAAAAGGAAGGGCATGCCAAGTTTCCCTCCTAAAACAAAGAAAGGCGATGTCTTCAAGAAGAAGTCGGGACCCATTCTGGCTATCCACTGGCACGACCAGCGGAAGGTCAACCTCCTGAGCACCATCCACAAGGGGGAAATGGTTGAGACTGGCAAGGTGGATCGCCGCACCAAAGTCAGGGTGACCAAGCCCGATGCTGTCCTGGACTACAACATAAATATGAGGCTGGTGGACAAGTCCGACATGCAGATAGGCTTCATCGACTGTCTGCGTACCTCGTGCAGATGGTACAAAAAGTTCTTTCTGCACATGGTGGACATGTCAATGCTGAATGCCTATAATATCTACAGGCTTCGGAATCCGCGCACACCCAGGAAGTTCAGTAGCCTGCGGAGGTTCCAAAAACAGGTGTTGGTGGAGCTCCTGGACAGGTATGCTATGCCACAGAGGGCAGTGGCACAACCTGGGCGCCCCGTTCAGGACCGCATGCAGGCTGCACAGTTTGTAAGTGTGCACAAGCTCGGTTACCTGCCTCTGGAACGAGATGGAGTCACCATTAGCAGAAGGCGGTGCCATGTCTGCTGGAACAGCCAGGTGAGGCCGAGGAAGCAGAAAAAGACCACCATGCAGTGTGTGGAGTGCCAGCTGTCACTATGTGCTATACCGTGCTTTGCTGAATACCACAGCAAGCAGGAGTACTAACTAATAATCATAGTGAAAGTACCAAAGACTGACAATATGTATGTATATAGGCAACAAGTGGAAATAAAACAATGTACAGGTGTATTGTGATAAAAAAGTCATGTATTATGAAAACATATATAAATAAGTAAAAAAAGACACAATAAATTGTATATAAAACGTTTACAAAGCATATAACTAAGTGAAAGTGACACATGACATAATATTAGATGGCCAAAGTATAATAAACACCTGTGATAACGAATAATCAGTGCCTAATATAACAATAACCTACCTCAAGTACTAATAAAATGTACCGTATCAAGTGAAAATGAGCATTATCAGTGAAAGTGACACTCTCTCAAGCATATTTACCAAAGTGAAAGTGACACACGAACTAATATTAGATGGCCAAAGTATAATAAACACCTGTGATAACGAATAATCAGTGCCTAATATAACAATAACCTACCTCAATTACTAATAAAATGTACCGTATCAAGTGAAAATGAGCATTATCAGTGACAGTGACACTCTCTAAAGCATATTTGTCAAAGTGAAAGTGACACAAGACCTAAGATTTGATGGCCAAAGTATAATAAACACCTGTGATAACGAATAATCAGTGCCTAATATAACAATAACCTACCTCAATTACTCATAAAAACTACGGTATCGAGTGAAAATGTGAAATATTAGTGAAAATGATAGCCTAATACACATATTTTATATAATTGGACTCCAAATAACTATAATAACATCACTATCAATACATAAAATCGCCTCCGGGAGGTAAAAAGTTTGGCGCGACGAGCCGCGGCCTGGGCCAAGGCGACGCATCCGAACGCGGGATGATTTTCACGCATAAAAATCACTCCACTTCCCGCGCTCACCATTATGCAATCACTTGGGCTAGAGACCTCTACTCAACGGCATTCTACACATGAAGGTTTGTGCTACATTTTTCTGTTTTTTTTATAACTTTGTGTAATGTATTTCAGGAGTAACATGTGAGTCAACTTGTACCAAAATTCCTGAAAACCCCCGGACACAGAGTACAGTTACGATATTCCCTAGCCGGGGTCGGAGGGTTAATCCGACGACCGATGATTCGAATCTCCCAATAGTCCGAATTTTTCAATTTAAGGCCAAATCCGAATTCACCCGACGGTCCGAATTTCAAGAAGTCCCAAAGTCCCCTTTTTGAGGCATTAGTCCACTCAAATGACACATAATGGAGCACACACATATCATATGTTCATGAATTCACTTTAAAAGTTTACCATTGTCATTGTAGCCTATTACCTACTTCAAAACATTCAGATTAATGGTCAAAGGAATCTACTGATATAAACGTAAACACCACATCGTCTGCTAGAGAGTTTGTTTTGCTCTTGAACGCATCCTTGGGACGCTCCGATGCGCTACTGGCTTGCACCGCATTTTCTGCAAGCGCATTCAGTCTTGAGCTTGAAAATGCACCTTTGGACGTTCCGATACGCTACTATTTATAGTTCAGTGATCGGAGCGTCCCAAGGCTGCTTTCAAG